>JARHVA010007398.1:537500-665000 GCA_037957365.1 Torreya grandis
AATTTACATTTCAAGATGTTGAGATCCATTATGAAAGTTGACTCATTTCCATGTATGACTCATCATATCTGATAATTTAATTATAACATCATCAAATGCAACTATTATCAATATATAGACTACTATGTTGACAATACATGAATTATGTGGTAATGCAATAGTGGAACTAGATTATGAGAATTATCACATAGGTACTAATAATCATGAAGAGTATGCTACCATTATTTTAGATATAGTTGAGTAACAACAACGATATACAATCTAATCCACTGGTGTAGACCCATCTAGATCATTACAGTCTAGGGAAGTAGATCTACAAAATTATTATAGGAAATGAGAATAACTAAGTGTTAATGTTGGAGATATTTTTGATTAGTCCAAATGAATCTATAAGACTCACACATAATATTATCAAGAATATTTATGGTTGCCATGGTTCAAATAAAATGAGGTAATGATAGAATATAATCTTTTTTTTTAGTCACACCTTTATTTTATATGATAATCAAGATAATTTTTTGCAAAACCCCCATCCATATATAATGTCTAGCTTACTTATTTATTTTTTTGAAAATAATGGATAGGTTAGTGATCTATTTAGACAATAGTATCCTTACTCATAAGATAGTTTTTCCATTTATTGATTTATTGAACATAATAATACAATAATTTATTATATGTATAGTAATGCACCCTGAAATAAGTTTGAACCATAACATAGTTACTAGCATCTACTTCCACCCCAAAATATAGTTGAAAGTTAGGAAAAAATAATACTAAAGCATGGATGATCTTGTGTTTCAACATATAAAATGCATATTATTTATTCTTACCCCAAATAGGGGGAGATTGAAGATTTGACGGGTCCACTGAAAGATAAGTATTTGTAACTGTATGTTCTTTTATTTATTTATTTATTTATTATATAATATGGTTCTTATTGATTTGTGAGTGAATGTGTGATTATCCTCTTTTAGGCTCTCTATTTACTGAATATGTTGGCATGGCTATGTGATTACTTAGACTTATATAAATCACTTTAAGTTTCATAAACCCCCATTTGGTTGACCATTGCACCTTACCCTTTACAATCATTCTTAACCATATTTTAATTTATTTTATTTTTAATTGCATACTCAAAACCATAATTTTCAATCATTTAATTTCATTTAGGTATAATGAAAGTTACATCCTTGTGTTGGTGAAATATTTATATATTTATACCTTTTATTTAAGGGTTACATAGTTAATTTAGCTTTATTTAACTTTTTTAACATAGTCTACCATGTAAAAATCCTATGTAAATTAGGATAAGTGGAACTCATAGCTTGAACACTTCATCTCTCATATGTTTATTCATGTGGAGTTTTTTTCACACATGTGTATACATAGTCAAAAGAAAATTTGAACTACAACTCTTGGTTTTGATATATATAGACATCTTCTATTTTTAAATTGTAAGCTAGTTGTTAATAAATTTATTTAGTTGGTTTATTTTGCATATATTTTATTAATATTTCTTATTACTTACAATAACTTATAAATTATCCATAGTGAGTCATAACTATGGAGATATAATCATGAACATTTGTATTCTCATTCCTAGTGTCACTATGAGGTTATCCTAGTTTTATTTCTAGATTTATATGTTTTTCATCTATTCAAAATTCTCAAAATGTAGGATCCAAAGGCACCTAATCATTTTTTTCTACCAACCCACATTCTCAATTTTCAAAATCACCTTCTGGGGTTATTTTTTTAGTAACAAAACTATAAACTTGGGGCCTTTTATGATTTTTTTATTTCAAAAAGATATAGATTTTATTGGTGAATACCACTAATTTTTTGAATATTATTTATGTAAATACCAATTTTAAAAAAATAGATTTTTTGGAGTTTATAGTGATTTGCTGTGAATTTTTTAAAGTGATTTCTAGGATAAGTGAGGAACAATTGAGAAAATAATGATATTTTTTATTTTTTGGAAAATCATATGGGTCAAAATTTATATCACTATATTCCTCTCATAAATAACATTCTAAAAATTATTTATTTGTAAAAAATGGATAGTCAAGACACTTGAGGTGAGTGTTTAAAGGTTATTTTTAATTTATAAGGTTTCATTTGGTATACCCTTACACTTTTAGCTGAGGTCTATCCATTTTTGTTTGTAACAACCCCACTGGGTTTGACATAGATAAATGTGAAGTTTTTTTTTCAAATAACATATACTTTAAATATATTTCACCACAACATTATAATCAAAAATCATATAAGAGGTTTTAAATGTGATAAATGTAAATGAAGTATACTACATACATCACTGATCACTAACATCATAAGAAACACATCATAAGACAAATATAGAAAGTAATTACAATTAACCATCCATGGATGATACATGCCTACAACCACTTTTGTCAATGTATAATAAATAAGTAACTATATCTCATCATGATAATGTTTCCACTAATAGATACAATATAATACAATGTGTATATATAAGGTACATGGCTCCCTTATTCCATTTAGGAAGCGCGCAAGAGGCCGAGGAACTAGGCGAGGGGCTCTAGAGAGGCATTTAGACCAGGGTTTTAACAAGTTTGAGGCCCTTGATAATATGGTTGTGGAAGAGGGCTTTCCTTTTCAGGATCTAGGGGAAGCTTCAGGGTAGCAGAAGTATTGTTCAGAACCCATGGAAGACAAAGATAGGATGGATCAAACACTCCCAGCTAAACCTCTAGGATTAGAGGAAGGGCAGATTGTGAGTGGGACTGAGATTAAGGAGAAGGAAGTCAAATGGGCCGATTTGGTGGACGACGATGCTTGGAAAAAAGACAAAAATTCTGCTTTGGCCCTAGGGCTAAGTCAGAAACAATTCAAAAAGGCCACATCATCTGGTACTCCTAAGGTTGGAAGGAGGAAGGACCAGGATAAACTCAAAATTATATGTGATTTATTGGTGGAATCTAGGGTGGTTAAGACCATGGAAGAGCACTTCCCCCAAACCACCCAATGATAGTTCTATCTTGGAATGTAAGGGGTTTGAATAGCTACCCCAAGCAAAAAGCTATTCGTAGTTTGGTTTGGGATCACTCTCTGAATATTTTTTGTATCCAGGAGACGAAACTTTTAGTTGAGTCATTTATTGCTTGTATGCCAAATTTGTGGCAGACTGGGCAATGGCAATGTGTGGGAGCTAAAGGCAGCTCGGGAGGGCTTGCTATGGGATGGGACCAAAGGAGAATCTTGCCACAACACTGGTTCTCCTGTATTTCGGCCTTGTCAATGGTGGCCTCATCTTTGGAAACCGGTGAGTTATGCTTGGTTACCTCAGTCTATGCACTTGTTGACATAGGAGGGCAGCAACAGCTTTGGGCACATATCTGGTACATCAGGCAATATTTTCCTTTCTTATCGTGGATATTAGCTAGGGACTTTAATGCTGTTATTAGCTTGGAAGAGAAGCATGGTGGACTAAACCATTTAGGCTCCTCTTCTGAGTGCTTGTGCCATCATATGCAAATGCTTCGTATCTCTGACGTGAAACCTTCCAACGAAGTTTTTACTTGGAGCAACCGAAGAATAGGTAATGATGCCATTTCTGAACGTCTTGATAGATTTTTAGTCTCTTCTTTCTGGCAATCCAGTGCTTTCACTCTCACATGTGAGATCTTGGATTGGAAGGGTTCGGACCACTGGCCTATTAAACTTTCCATAGGCCAGATTGGTGGCCCTAAAAAACCCCCATTCAAATTCTAGTTGATGTGGCTACGGGATTCTTCTCTTCATGATCTCATAGGTCAATGGTGGAGACAGGGAGACCCACCTTATGGCACAGCTATGTACTCTTTCCTGAAAAAGCTTCAGTATGTTAAAAGGAAATTACAGATTTGGAATAGGATTTGTTTTGGAAACCTGTAGAGTCAGAAGAAGAAAGTGCAAGACTAGTTGGATGGCATAACTAGGCAAATAAGAGAAAATGGACTTTCAGAAGACCTCCTCTTCTAGGAAGCTAGAGCGGCTAATACGCTTGCTGAGTGGGAACTTCGGGAAGAGATCTACTGGAAATAGAAGGCGCGTAATGACTGGCTACAGGAAGGAGATAAGAATACAACCTTTTTTCACAAATCCGTGCAAGGGAGGCGAAATGGTAATTTTATTACTTCTCTTATTACTCAGGATGGAACACACCTCTCCTCCTCTCAAGATATTAGCAGAGAAGCTGTGCGGTATTTCTTAGATCTTTTTGATAGCGATGCATTGTTAGATGAAGGGGCAGAAAATGCAGTGCTGTACTATATCCCATCCTTGGTGGATGATAGAATGAATGAAGGTCTTTTGCGGCCGATTAGGATGGCTGAAGTGGAGGAAGCTCTATTTAGTATGAAGAGAGGTAAAGCCCCTGGACCTGATGGATTTCCTGCTGATTTTTTCCAAGACTTCTGGGATATAATTAAGCAAGACCTATTAAGTGTTATACAAGAGTCCTATTCTAGCAAAGAAATGCTTCGTGCATTGAATGCTACTTTCCTGGTGCTAATTCTGAAGAAGGAGCAGGCAAACAAGCTAGATATGTATAGACCCATTGCGCTTTGCAATGTTGTCTACAAAGTGATTACTAAGCTCATTGCGCAAAGGCTGAAAGGGCTCCTTCCCAATCTTATTTCAGAGGAACAAGGAGGCTTTGTGGCAGGTAAGAAAATTTTAGATGGTGTAGTGATAGCTTCGGAAGCTATTCACTCCATGAAATGTTCTCAAGAGAGGGCTATGTTTATCAAGCTTGACCTTGCCAAAGCCTATGATAGGGTTAGCTGGAGGTTTTTGCAGAAAGTTCTTTCAGCTTTTGGATTCAAACAAGATTGGATTAGATGGGTGTTAAGCTGTATCACTATGCCTTCCTTTTCTGTTCTTGTTAATGGAGCACCAACGGAGCTTTTTGGAGCGTCTAGAGGGCTTCGGCAAGGAGATCCAATCTCTCCTTACTTGTTTATTCTCATGGCCAAAGGGCTTGGACGGTTCTTTAAATGCTAAGTCTCTCAGAATGCTATACAGGGGTGGAAGTGGGAGAGCAGGATAACCACCTTATCCCACCTCCAATTTGTTGATGACACTATCTTGGTTGGTGAAGCTAGGATCAGAGAAGCAAAGGCTTTTCACACCACTCTTGATAATTATTTGGCAGCTTCAAGACAGCAGATTAATGAGTATAAATCTTCTATTTACTTCTTCAACACTCCTGAGTCTATCTAGAGAAGAATAGCCGCAATTCTTCAGTTTCAGATACAAACCCTCCCAGTGGTTTATTTAGGCATTCTTATTGTTGTGGGGTGCCAACCTAGGCTATTCTGGTAGAATATTTTGGACAAGCTGAGACAGAAGGTAAGTCACTGGACTTATAGATGGTTATCTACAGTAGGTAGGGTGATTTTGTTACAATCGGTTATCCAGGCTTTACCAATATATCAGAGCATGGTTCAGTGTGCTCTAGCCTACTTTCTAAAAGAGTATGATGCTCTTTCTAGGAAATTTCTGTGGAATGGTAATCTGCAGAATTCTAAATGGAGTCTCATCAATTGGGACATGGTGTGTAGACCTAAGCAGGAAGGTGGGCTGGGATTATGCTCAGCTATTTTGGCTAGCCATGCCCTTGCTGCCAAGCTTTACTGGGATTGGTGCACTAACCATTCAGCCTTGTGGACCCAAATCCTGACTGCCAAATACCTTCTAGCCATTGATCTTCATGATACTGCCAGATTTCCTCTTGAGGGGAGAGGGTCTATGATATGGGATACCCTCAAGCATGGAGCGCAATTGGTAAAGCAAGGCCTATTCTAGATGTGCTGTAGTGGATCTGAGGCCCTATTCTGGAAGGACTCATGGGATGGTATACCCCCACTTTTACAGTCACATCCACATCTCCAAACTCTGGTGAACTCCTTTCATGCGGCAGGGCAGAGTGAGGTGATGCATTACAAAGAAGCTTATAACATGGGAATGACCATTGGATACAGGTGGAAACACTCCTCGAACTGGCCGCCTGGAGGCTCAGAGGAGGAGAGAGATGAATTATTCCTTATCTTGAAGGCTAGAAGGTGTGGGGCGCTGTAAGGGTGTGATGAATTGGCCTAGAGTGGGGACTCAACAGGGCAGTACTCTGTGGCTGCAGGCTACAAGACTTTGCTTAAGCAAACAAGAGAGGAAGGACAGTTTCACTGGGGAAAGAAAGTGTGGAATCGAATGGCATGGCCCAAATGTAATTTTTTCCTCTGGCTCCTCACACACAATAGATGTCTCACTTGGGATAATCTTTGTCGAAGAGGATTTCAGGGACCTTCTATTTGTGTGCTGTGTTATAGCAATGAGGAGACAGGAGCCCATCTATTTTTCCAGTGTTCATTTGCTTAACAGATTTGGCACCTATGGTGGAGCGCGTGGTGAACCCCCTACAGGCATGTTTCCTCTTTAAACGAATTTTGGACTCGAATGGGCTATGCTCCTGTTAAAAATTCCCTGTTACAGACTGCCTGGGCGGTGGGACCCTCTTTCATTCTTTGGAATTTATGGTTGGAGCGGAATAGACAAGTCTTCAGGGGTGCACGAATTGATATTAAGTAGCTGTGGAGCAAGATTGTTAGCGCACTGCAAGAAACTCTTCTTGCCAGGTCTGCGCTTGGGGACGGGTTGGAACAGGATGCCACAGAAGTGCTTGGCCACCTGGGAATTGACTTCTCCAGCGAAGGTGTGGTGAGAAGGAACTTATGCCAGGCGAAGGGTAGGAGCCAATTGGCGTGGCTGGTTAGTCGAGCTGGGCATTGGACGCCCCCAGACGAAGGCTTCATCAAAGTTAATACTGATGGTTCTTCTCATGGGAACCCAGGTGCAATGGGTATTGGGGGAATCGCACGGGATAGTTTAGGTAACATTAGATTTTTGTTTACCATTTACAGAGGCTGTTATACTAATAATCAGATGGAAGTTGAGGCCATTCTGGAGGTGGTGGAAAGTTGTTGTCGTGGGGGTCATCTCAATGTCATTTGTGAATCGGATTCACAAGTTGTGGTTAATTTGCTGAATAAGAGCAATTTTGGTAAGACTGATTGGCATTTACAAGCTATTATCCAGTAGATTAAACAATTAAGTTCTTCTTTGAATGTTATTTCCTTCCAACACATTCCACGGGAGTGGAATGAGGTTGCAGACTGCTTAGCTAAGTGGGCCTCGGAGAATGGGGCAGACTAGAGAATTACTGAGGAGAATCTCCTTCCTCTGAATTTGTATCAAAAGCTGGTCCATTTGGTGGATCAAGAGAAAAACTTGTAATCAGTTTTTTGTTTGGTTCTTAATAAATTTTTACCCCCGTTTAGTTAAAAAAAAAGTGTCATCTCAAAAGTATTATTGTTTTGGGGAGGGAGCGTAGAATCTGAGTGATTTTCTACACCAACCACAGACCAATGATTCCATGCACTAATCCCATCAAGGAATGGCCCTCCCTTCACAGAAAACTATTACACATGTATTATATGATTTCTAAACCTAGACATGCAGTGTATCATAGAAAACTTATTCTATTGAAAGATATTGCACAAACATGTAAATTATACTCATGAAATTATAATGTCTCACTAAACATACTTTGGTAAAAATTTTCAAGAATAATAAATAATAATGATCTATAGATTAGTCAAAATTCATACATACCATTTGATTGGATTGAATTTATCTAGAATTATGATACTTGTAAGCCATTGAATTCCATCTCATTTCTTATTTAGTATCAACAATGCAAGATTGGTTAACATAAAATAACCAAAATATTCATGCAATTTACATCCTATTAGAAATCATAACATGCTAAGCGTAGGATCAAAAAGCATACATTTATTCCATAAAACATATGAATTAATTTCACATTATTTTATATCTCATACTATAAATAATGATTATAGTTTATACCACTCAGGTAAAATACAATTTTAATTTTAGATTTTAACTGCCACAATTAGTTTCCAATATACTACACCCTATGATAACCCATATTATCATAGTCTAGTGTTCTAAACACAACTATTAATTACCACAATAAGTCATAATAAAGTATTCATAAATACATAGAAAGATGAGCCTCTATTTAAACAAATAAACATAATAAAGAAAGTCTTAGTTCACATGAAAATAAAATATTACATTCTAGCATTCACTATAATCTCAAGGATTGTATGCATACATAACTAAGGTTTTATCTTATAAGAATATATAATATAGTTTGAACCACCTATTGAAAAATAATTAGAACTATAGACCTCTATGTACATGTATATGCTATTCATATAATAACTAAAACACATACATTTCATCCATCAAACATATGAATGCATCTAATAATTTGAATTACAATTTGTACCAGCTTGGTATAACACACATTTAGACTATAGTTTTGTATTGGAAATATTCTCTATGACATCCCATAATATCAAAGTTTATTTCACATGAGCACATTACTCAATTACAAGCAACTAGTCTCACAATCATAAATAATAATTAATTAATTATAGGTTATGCTACCCAAGTGTACCCTAAATTTAAACTACCTACTAGCAATCATATCACATAACTTATATGCTCACACCTTGACGCATTATTATATATTATATATTTATAACACTTGTACATATTAATATAATCACATGTACTGCACACAAGTTTTCATTACCAATAGTCCTCATAATATCAGATAGCTCATAGCCAAGCTATACCTCGTATGAACATAAGTCAAACTATTTATTGTTTTTCAAGAGATAGTATTCATATGGTTGTAGTTTTCTTGTTTCTCAAAATCCTTAAGATTTATTTTAACCAACCATTTAGCTTTGGATATAAGATTATGACCCAATACACCTATTTATTATTTTTTGTATGAATACTATAGTCAATACAGATATGTTTTTTTTATTTGATAGGCAAAGAAGGGTTGAAGGGACCCAGACCCAATACAAAAGAGAATAGATAGAAAAGGGAGAAAAAGAAACAAAGACCAAATGAGATAAGTGTGAACACCCTGATGACCAGCCTAACTTCTACTAAACTTCAGCCAATAATTGAGTGATATATCAAAAATGACCCAACCAAAATGGGAAACAATAGATTTATTCTGACTCATAAAAGTGACTAATTATTTGGTCACTATATTTAGTTTTTTGTGACATTTGCCTCTAGTAAAACTACCAATGAATTGCTCCTCCTCTTTATCCAACTTTTTCCTTTTGAGATCCATATGAAGGGATTATTTTATGATTTCCTTAGCAACCCAAGTATCTTCCTCATTGTCCTTCTAGAAAGATTTATCTCTAGAGTTATGAGTCTTAGGAGTCCTACATCATGAACCACAAATTTGTTAAAATCGATAAAATTACTTAACCTCTCAAATTCCTCTAAGATTTCTCTATAAAGGAGATTTTGGATTGTGATTTTCATATGGATTTTCTAGAGTGAATCTTTAATTCCCTTGTTTCCATTAGCCCCTAGAGAGGATTTCCATTTAGAAGCAAAAGAGGGGCTTCCTAAATCAAATTTATAATTTTTCTATGCACAAACACTAGAATCCCCCAACTATTTCCTTTGATTATCCTCTTCAGAAGTTGATGATTAATCACCCTCCACCTCCAAATCCTCATTATTATTAATATCAATATCCTCTAAATGGTCTTAGATCAGATCAGTTTCCCCCATTTGATCAATAAGAAAATGAGACCTTGGTGGATAAGATATACGACAGGGTTATTCTTGAATTTTAAAATAGAAACCTCCAAAGATTGCAGAAAAAGAAAGGGATACTAATGAGATGAACCTTGAAAAGGTTAAAAATTAGGAAATGATGTGAGTAGTGAATGGTGTGTTTACCTTCCAAAGTGATATAAATCATTATTTGGAGACATACATCTAGCCATTTCCTTAGAAATTCAGTGTGCATGTAACCTTTGTTGGATAATAGTTTTGGCTTATATTTCTCCTTATATTTCCTAAAAACAATATGCATGAGTTCCTCATTTTGATGCTTGTATTTGATTTCATTTACTTCATGGCATTCCATTCCTATTATCTCCCCAATTAGGCTCCTCTATAATTTGAATATTTAGCCTATGCATTCTCACCTCATTGTTCTTCCAACTATGGGCAAAATCCCTTGAGAGCAATGTATCGTGCCCCAATAGATGTTCCATAAATGGGGCTAGCCACCCTTTTACCATTTTATTCTAGACATGATCAATTTTCTTAATGTTGAAATAGGAAATCAGTTCAAATTAATCTCTATCTCTACCCATATTTACTTTCACTTTGTTTTTATCTTTACAGTTGTTTTGAAAATCACTTGGTGGTATTAGAGAATAAAATAGGTGGAGAAATAATCAGTCATGAGATAAGTGTAAGGGCATGATGACTGACCCTCATGCCATTCCTTAGAAAATATGGATTTGCATGTGTGGAAAGTTATACACTTAACCTACAATCTAAGCTTTAAAACATTTATCATCATGACTTTAAATGGCAAGTCCCTTTTCCTTCTTGACTATTTCAATGATGTCATCTAGAAATTAATCATCATTCTAAGTCACGTAATCACTTTTAAGGACCCCTATATTTGTAAGGCAATTGGATCCCCTATTTCCTTCTCTATATACATGATCAATAATAACTCTTTTGAAATGGTTGAGAAGGGATTTTGATTCGTTGATGATTCCAAAATTTTTCTAAGAAGATGGGGATATGCCCTTAAGACAATTATTGATGTTCATTAAGTCCCATTATATATGAATAAATTGATAACCTACTTTGACCACCTCTTCAATGCCCCACAAGGCCATCAAAGCTTGAAAATGTGATTGGTTTAAAATCCAAGTGGCCTTGCATAAGCTGCTTTGATGTTTCTTGAAGAATCTCTGATCAAACCACCCACCCTAGTTTGACCATGATTCCCCTTTGTTAACCCAAACAAAATTAATTTGACCCATTGAAGAATGGGGGGAGACTATTTGATGTGATATCTATCCACCCATTTAGCATGGGCATTACTTGGGATGACCAAATTAAGTTGTTTCAAATTGAGGAAGAAAGTGGGGATCTTGGGTGATCAAAGGTGTGGGCAAAGATTGACCAATCTTCTTGCATGAAAGCTTTGATCCTTTTGAAATTAGACTCAAGATGAGGTTGATGACACTCAAATATACAAGCATTCCTAACTAGCCTATAAGAGATGGGGTAGGGCCAAATTCCAATAGTGAGTTAACAATGGTTCTTCCCAAGGGGGTTTCCATTGGGTAATTAAGTCCAGGATAGATCCTATAAAAACCCATGAAACATTAGACTTGCTAAATAATCATTGAAAAATAGTTAACCTAAACAAGTAAGAAAGAAAGAGATGTTCCACTATTTCTGCTACCTAAAGAGAACATTTTTTAGGGATAGTTACACCTTTTTTATTAGATTATCCACTATTAATATCTTATTTTGAGCTACCAACTAGTAGAAGACATTGATTTTAGGGATGAGGTTTTTTATCCAAAGAGATTTCCAATTGAGATCCTCCTCATCCAAATTCCATAGAGATAAGAATCCTAATTTCATAGAGTAAATCTTGTTGGGATTATGTTTCTAGATAAGTTTATCTTCTCTAGGAGCTTGACTCATATGACTGTATTGAATGGATTAATTTAGAGTTTGGATTAGATGGGTTTATTACTAGTATAACCCTAATTTGGCTAAAGTTTTCTATCACTTTCTCCCATTTCTAATTTCCCAATAATCCATTACTTTGAGCACATAATTATTCTTGAAGAAAGATATCTATTATGGGTCTTTGAAAGTAGATTCTAGAGGGGTTGAGATCCATGAATCACTCCAAAAATCCACCATATTTCCTCTTCTAACATTCCATTTGAGACCTTTATTAAGAAGGTTATTACCCACCTGCAAAGCTTTATAGAAAGTAGAACTATTAGTAGGACCGAGATCTGCTAAAAAATAGGGGCCTTCCCTTAAGAAGAGTATTTGGACCTGATGATTTTGGTCCAATGGGTTTCCTTCATGATTGATCTCTAACCTTGCTTCACTAGGAGGGCTTGGTTCATGGTTGAAACCCTTCTCAGTCCCAAGCCTCCTAAGGAAATTCAGTGGCAAGCATTATCCCAAGAAATGAGCAAAAATCTAAGTTTGTCCTCCGAACCTCTCCAAAAGAAAGTTTTATAGATACTCTCAACCTTGTCTGTAATGGATTTTGAAATGGAAAAATTAGACATGAAATAAAATACAATGCTTTGAAGGGAATTCTTAAGAAGTTAAACTTTACCAGCTTGTGTTAGGAGATTCCCTTTCTAGTCGAGCAACTTCTTCTAAATATGATCGATGAGGGGGATTCAAAAAGAAGGTTTCAATGAGACCTAAAATAGAGGGATGCCAAAATAAGTAGATGGTAAATTTCTAATGTTGCATCCCATAATCTTGGTGAATTTAGATTAGAGAGCTGATAAAGTGTTGATAAAGAAAAGAGAACTCTTATTGAAATTCACACTTTGACAAGACAACCCTTCATACATCTCAAGGATCTTCTTGAAGCATTTAGATTTAGAAATTGAGGATTCTTCCATCATAATTGTGTCATCAACAAATTTCTAGTGAGTGATAGGACTAGCGTTAGGAGCATAAGTGATTCTTTTGATAATGTTGGAAGATCTGGTGATAGAGATAAGTCAGCTTACGACTTCCACCAAGATGATAAAATGGTAAGGGGAGAGAGGATCCCCCTATATTAACCCTCTACTGATAAAAAAGAAACCTTTGGGCACTTGTTTAACTAAAATTAATAATAAAATATTGTGAATACAAGAGAAAATTAATTTTTTGACCCAAGAATTGAGCCTAGTTTTGCTCAAAATGTTGTGAAGGAATGATCAGGAAACCTAATCATAGGATTTATTTATATCAAGTTTTAGGAACATGCCTTATAGATTCAAATGATAAATTGAGTGTATGGTTTCATGAACCATAATGATCCAATCAAAAATTTGTTTTCCAAAAATGAAAGTGCCAAACTGCTATGTTATTATTTTGTTGAGGACAAGCTGAAGTTTAAGGGCAATACCTTTGGAACAAATTCTGTAGAAAGTGGAGCACAAGATAATGGGATTGAATTTTGATGCCTTAGACACATATTTTTTCTTAGGGATTAGGAGAATAAAAGTGTTGTTGAAGTCATGGAGCAAGGATCCCATTTAAAAAAAATTAGTAACTACCAAATAGACGTCATGACTAATAGTCTCCTAAAAGACTTGAAAAAAGAAAGGAGGGAAGTCATCGGGCCCCGGGGCCTTATCCCATTCTAAAGAGAATACATTATTCTTGATCTCTTCTTTTAAATGGGGTTTTAGGATTGAATCATTATATTCTTACAAAATAACCTTGATAAATAGATTGACCATTTAATCCTCAAGACCAGAATCTTGAGATGAAGAATAGGAAAGCAAAGATTTAAAAAAATTTACTAAATATTGAGTCATTTCATCCTCCTTCATAAGCCAAGTTCCATCTTCACCTTAGATCTCCATAATGAGATTTATTTACTAATTTTTAGACATAAAGGTGTGGAAAAATTTAGTGTTTCTATCTCCTTCTCTAAGACACAACTTTATAGATCTTTATCGCCAATACATTTCTTCTTTTCCCTCCAGATTGTGAAATCTACTAAGGATTTCCTTTTCCCTTGTGTGGAGCTCAAAAGAGTAGCTTGCATCCAAAATTTCTAGTTCAACCTTGTGAATTTATTCTTCAATAATTTTTTTTGATAAATATATTCCTAAACACATTCTTCTTCTAGATTTTAAGCATATTTTTAACATATCTCAATTTCATTGCCAAGATGAACATGGCTGATTCTTGAATGGTAATACTCCACCACTCCTTAATATGGTCTTCTAGAGTATGATTGGATAGCCATATTTTTTTTAGATCTAAGAGGAATGGCCTTAGTTTTAGAGACTCTATCACTTTGGAATAGAAGGGGATTATGGTTATATCTAATCCTCGAAAGAGCCAAGAGAAGTGAGGAAAAAGAATGTATCCAATTAATAGTAATTAGGAACCTATATAGTCTTACTTGGATATGATTGTCACTAAGCCTTCTATTTGACCAAGTGAATTGGTTGCCTTTGAGTTAACATCATGAATATTAGCACTGAGATGAAATCATACAAGTCTACCATACTAGCATGGTTGAAAATGATCCCCCCCTTTTTTTCCCCTAGGAATAAAAGAGAGTTGAAGTCTCCTGCAACCATCTAATCCAAGTTAATGAATTTTTTCTTAATATCAATCAAGTTATCCCACAAATTCTTCCTTCTAGTTTTTGAATTCAGAGTGTAGACATTTGTAATAATCCAAGAAATCTTGTCCCAAACATCAAAACATAGGATGGACATATGGTTATCCTTGTTGAGAAGATGAACTCCCTTTAGGACAATAGGGTCCCAAAAAACTACCAAACCCCTTGATGTTCCTTTGACACTATTACAACTATAAAACACACCTTCCCAGATCTTTTACTTAATCTTCTGGAGTTTATTAGGATAATAAGAGGATATATGGTTTATGTTTCAAAATAAATTTTCTATCTAGTCTCTATTTAGAGGGGTTATTTAAACCCCTTATGTTATAAGAGATAACTTTCAATTCTTACTATTAGGATAGTGACAGAGGGTTATCTATGTACTCTTAGCCACCTATCTATCTATCTCCTCTTGATGAGAGTTCTGTGAGGTGGGTCTACCTTTTAATTTCAATTTTGTCCCAACTTCTTCTTTCTTCCTACCCCTCTTATTGTGCACATTAACCCATTTTTCCTCATCCAAGGAAGGGACATCCCTTTCCATAAATAAAACCATGGATATTTGGCCTTCTAATAAATTGAAACATCTTGGTTCACAACTGAAAACTTGAGGAGAATGAGGGGCAAGGACCTCCTAAAGGATTGGATCATTGGTAAGAAAAGATGAAACACAAGGCATGAGACAGGAGGAAATGGGGGAGGGAGGGACTAGAGAGGAGTAGTGGGGGGAGGGGAAACCACTAGAGAAGCAAACGTGGCCTCAAGTAAAAGGTCCTATAAAATGGAAATGGGGTAGGGTGAAAAAGGGGAGAGTGGGGGAGGGGACAAAGAATAAGGAGTATGAAGAGGGATCTAAATTTTGAGCATAGAGTGGCCTCATGGCAAATTCCCTTCGTTAACAGGGGATAAAAATGAAGAGGAAGGAAGGATAAAAGGGGGGGTCAAATGGGAGTGGGAGGGTAGGGGGAAGGCAGAGGAAGGGAATAGGAGGGAGGACTTAAAGGGTAGGTGGGGGGAGGTAGGAGGAATAGGAGGAAGAGGAGGGGGAGAAAGGAAGGAAGGATAAATCAGTGTAAGGGAGGGAAGAGGGAAGGGGGAAGATACCCTAGGAAAGGGAAGAAAGTGGGGAAGAGGGAGGGTGAAGAGAAAGGTGGGGGTTGATGGGAGGGGAAGAAGGAGGATGAGGTGGGTTTAATAACCTAGGTTGGGGAAGGAGGCAATAGAGGCTTCTTGAGATGGGGACAAGCTTTAAAAGAGAGGTTGAGGATGCTACAAGTTTGAAAAATATTCCAGGGCATATAAAAAAGGATCTTCTAGGTCTAAGAGCCATACTTAGATTTGAAAATTATGGAATGGATCAAAGATTTGTCATCAAGAATGAAGACACAAACCCTAGCTGCCAGTAGGCACCTTCTGAAATAAGTTACCAGATTAATGGAAATAGGTTGATTGAGGGCCCTCACTATGCTAAGAATATTATTTGAAGCCCAAAATTTTAGTGGATGTTTCGGAAGGTTGATTAAAACTAGAAAATATTTAGAGATAGAGCAATTAAGATTAAGGCCTACCTTTAATTTATGAAGATAGAGTATGGATTTCACCATATACCATGGGCTACCCTTTAGGGTCTTAAGAGTGTCTTCAAAAAGGGAGAAATTTATTGAGAAAAAATTATGAGGCATAGCTATAATGTCCATTTGGCCTTTGGGTTTCCATTTGAGATTAGCCAATTTTTGGAAGGAATCAATGTTAGGGTAAAAATAGTTCAACTTAGGTAAAATGGAATTTGAAAGAGAGGTGTTGATATTCTCAATAATACAATTTGGGACCTCTAAAATTACCTCATTACAATCCCCTATGGAAATTATAATATATTTAGAAGAAACAAAGTGGTGTTGATCTCCCATGACCAGGTCCACCCATGAGACTTGTTGTTTACCTATATTGGGATAGGGATCAGTTTTATATGGGCCTTGACTGGGCTCCTTGTTTATTGACTTCTAATTCTTTGAATATTTGATTGAGGTGGGTGTATTTTGTGGAGTCTCCACATATAGATCTATTGTAGGTAGAATGAGAGCATCTGATGGATACCACACTCACTTTAAAAACATCCACTTATGATTGTATCAATTAATCCATTCATACTTTATTATACTCTTTCTAGTTCTGCAATCTTCTTTTCTGATCTTCCTTATGATGCTTGAAACCCTTACTAGCTTCTTGAGCCTTTATGGAGCTTTAGGTATTCAATCTATAGTATGCATCTATCTAAAGCTTCCAATAATTTTAAACACATGTGATTCAATTTATCTAACATGTTTCAATCCTCATATAATATATAAGACTCTAAGATATTGAAATTTGTCTCTAAACTCCTTACCTTCTTCAGAAGCTTGTAGGTCTTATTAGGCCTAATTGTGCCTCCAATAGGTCAAAATAATTATTATCCCCTTATTCAATCTGAAACCAAATTTATTAATTTCTTTCAAAAATAATAAATATGATCCAAGCCTTATACCAAGTTATAGCACTCAAGAGTAAGGAAAACTCAACTTTGACTTTTTGACAATTTTTGAAAAATGAGCACCTACAGGCTGATAAAAACACAGTCATCTATATCTGAAAATATATAGATCCTTTTGTCATGAAAACACTTGGATTACATCACAAATAATTTTATATAACTTTTACAAAAATAATCAAGTCATTTGGATTAGTATTCTAGGAGTTATGGCCTTTTTAGTGACCGGGAACACGTTTTTCTGAATTGTTTTAGAACTGCAGGTCTGTATTTTGACCATATCTTTTTCCAAATTGCTCCATTCGATCTGAAACCACTTTAATTTGATTCATAACTCCAAGGTTCATATACACAAAAAATTTCATAAGTTTTAATTAGGTAAAACTTGAGATTTACTCTTTTTTCCAACCGTGCTTAGTTGTCTTTCCACACAGGCCTGCACCCTGTTCATTGAACTTTTGCAACCTTCCACACATTCTCAATTTCATTATCACAATTTAATTAAGTTTAAAATTTCTCTCAGAACAATTTACAAAGGTTTTAATGTGTTAATATTGCATCATAAAATGTTTATCGCCTCCTTAAGCTCTAAAGAACACACACTCAAGGCTCTATACTGTATAACCAGAATTCTACCATTGAAATCATTATTGCATAATCAGTACCATGAAGATCAGCATCCATATTTATTAAACAAACAAGGATACTTAAAAATCACTACATGATATATATTAATGGCTTCCAAATCCTTATTTGGACACTTCATTCCCTCTTCTTGTCCTCACATCCAAATATTCTCTCTGTCCTCCATTCTTAATCCCCTGGTTGTCTCTTTCTTTCCTCTCTGAATGAGGTGATGCCTCTCTCTCTTCTTTATGTCCCCCTATCCTATTGAATGAATTCCATTTATCCCTATTATTAAATCAATGCATATCTTACTCTTTTTTTTTTAAAGCCTCCTCCCTAACTTCTACACCCAACTTGGGCTCAAGATAAAACAAAAACAATTTTTAATTTTCAACAATATACCCAAGTTGAAATATTTTCAACCATTCCTCCTTTGTTTTCTCAACAGCCCCAAAATTTACTTTTTACCTTTAATTTTTACAATTACTCCTCATTAACAACATTTTGGAGGGAAAATACAATAAATTGAAATTTGAATTCAAACATGACTTGTAACTATGTCTTGCCAAGATGTCTGTAGATGCTCCTGCATCATACTCTCCCTCTAGAAATAGATATCTCTTCAATGTTTTAGTCTTCAATCTATCCCTGGATCCCAAGGTCTTGTTGTGAATGCCAATGCTGGTGTTTGTCTTTGATAGTCTTTATCTTTCATCTTCTTGCTTTTCTTCCTTCTCTGGTATGTTCTTCTTCTCATTTCTTTCTCAGCTGCCATCTCCCGCTTCCATGATTCTTCATCTTCATACATGTATTCTAGCTATTCTTCTTGTTTCATGAGCTTCTCTAATGACTCATGTATGTCATTCACTTTAACAGCCTTCATACCTGCATACAAAACATTCAAAGCCACCTTAGAATCAAAATCTTTAGGCCATGAAGCCTCTTGGCTGTCTTCACATTCTTGCTCCTTGATCAAAACTATCTTGACCTCTTTTCTTTGCTCTTGTCTTGTTTCACTCTCACCAATGGTGTTCTCATCATGGTTTGTGCCTGTATGTAGCTCTCTTGAAGAACTAAAGAGCTCTTCCAACATTCTCATTTCTTCTTTTAGTGAGCTCTCATCTATCTCACCATTCTCTTCATCAAACTTGGGCTTATCAACTTGAAAGATTGCTTGTTCCTTACTAGCCTTACTCTTCATCTCATCCTTTCTTTGTTCTTGCCTTAATTCATTTTCCATCTGATCAATGTGCCACCATGTTGATATGTGCCTCTACACAACTGTTTTGGAGGATTCAACAACTCTTTTATCCTCTTCAATTCTTCACTCAATACAAGCTCATCCAAATCCTCATGTCCTATATCAAACTTAGGACCAAATTGTCTTTCATCCTCTATAAATACATTCATCCACTCTATGGTTTCTTCATACAAGTCAACTTCTTCATCAACATCAATATACTTATCAAAAACAATAGGAACACTATTACCTTGTCTCTCCTTGTTCTTCACATCTCCACTTTCATCATCCATCATCTTGGAACTCTCTTCTTGCTGCACATTAGTTTTCATAGACATTTTCCATTCCTCATTTTCCATAAAAATATCATTAAATGATTTAAAAAAATCATTATTCCATTCATTGCAAGCAATTGACTTACCTTTCATCTTTGTATCCTCATGCTCTACCTCATTATTCTTTGAGAAGTTTTCTTTCTCACCTTTAGCCATCCATACCTTCTTCATAGCTTTAGGATGACACTTGTTCAATTTACCAACCAATTTCTGCTATTTAACATCTTCATGTTGTCTTGTTTGATAGCTGGCCTTGCTGACTTTGCATTCTACCTCTTCCTTCATGCTTTGTATTTGCTTCTTGCTTGAGTCTTAATTTTGATTGATCTTTGTGTCTTTTCTATTTGTTGATCCCTTGAGCCATTTTGGCACTTTGTAACCATGTTCTTTGGCTAACACTGAGATAGCAATCTGGTTTATATTTTCACAATCTTGTATAGCTACATTTATCTTAGGAATATGATGAAAATCAGTCTTGGACATCAAATTTTCCTCTTTAAGTACCTATTGCTCGAATGTGTGCTTCTTCAACCATTTTGGCATTATGTACCCATGGTTAATTGCTTTGTGTGAGGACTTCATCTTCCTCTTGCCTCTTCTATCCTTTATATTAACATCTTCATGCTCACAATAACAATCAAAATCAGGTCTTAACACTTCATTTACCTCTTTGATAGCTTGTTCCATGGAGCAATCTTTCTTTTCCTTTGTGCTTTGTTGCTCTCTTGCCTCTTCTTATCATTCAATGGCATCATGGAATTCATCTTCATCTTCCATCTCTTTTCTTGCTTGTAGGGGTTCCTCAACACCTTCCTTATGCATTAACCAATGCATCTCTTCTTCCTTATCAACAACATCAAACTTTTTCTTTTCTCTTACACATTCACTTGTGTACTTGGTGTCTTCTCTTGCTCCAATCTCTTCATTCTTCAAGGCCTTTCTCTTGACCTTCACAAGGCTGCTCATACCTGCAATTACCCATGGAAAGACAACATTAGATATAAAAACAAGAGACCACAAGGTCCCTATGAGTGTTCTCTTCACCCACACTCTTATCTTCTCAAGTGCTCTTCCTGACACTTCATCTTTTCTTTCTTTTATTCTCTTGTTCTCCTCAATGAGAACCTTCTTCACAACTTCTTTCTATTGTTGCTCACTTGGCAACCTACTCATCCTCTTCAAGCCTCTATGGGCTTCTCTCTTCTTGGAAATCTCATTTTGCCTTCTTCTCCTTTTCATAAAGAGATCAATTGGCCACTTCAACCTCTTCCTCATTGGCCATACCCATGCTTGCTTGTCCATCTGCATCCAAGACTCATATCTATCTACAAAATTAGCTAAATCTCTTTTCAAACTATCAATATATTTATTAATTTCAATACTATTCATAACTTTTTTCTTTTGGATGCTTGCTTCCTTCTTGTTACTCTCATGTGCCTTGCTGCTCTATAGTGTCTTCAACAATGCTTCCATTTCTAAGATCTTCACCCAAATATTTTCCACCTTGGTCTCTTGATCCCTTCAGGTCCACTTGTCTCACCCAAGCCTTTCTCCTTGACTAGTCTTTTGACAATCTCCTTGATCTCACCTAGGCCTTTTGCATCCTAGTCTTTTGATCCTACTTAATGGCTTTACTTAGCCTCATACTTTGTCAATGGTCAACAATATGACACTATTTTAACCAAATATCAATAATTTCATAAATCCAAGCTTACCTTGCTTTGGATCTTCCTCTTGAGCATTCACTATACTCTTCTTCTAGAGCTTCTCTTGGCTCTTCACTAAGCCTTCCTTGGCTTCTTCCCCTTTTAAGCCTCAATGGCTTTTAAGCCTTCCCTTTCACCTATTTGCTTTTCAAACACAATAAATGCAAACCAAATATCAAAGGTTACTCATACCTTTCCTCAATAGGGTATTCTAGTGATTTGTCCTGTTAATCCCTTTGCCAAATCCTGTAACAATTGCAACATTATTAACAAATGCAACCATTCCAAAGATCTCTTTTTACCCTTTTCTAAATCCAGCAGCAACTTGATCCAAATCCCAAGAGCTTCAAGCTCTGATACCAAAATTGATGGATACCACACAAACTTTACAAAAATTAACTTATACTTGTATCAATGAATCCATTCATACTTTATTATACTCTTTCTAGTTCTGCAATCTTCTTTTCTGATCTTCCTTATGATGCTTGAAACCCTTACTAGCTTCTTGAGCCTTTATGGAGCTTTAGGTATTCAATCTATAGTATGCATCTATCTGAAGCTTCCAATAAGTTTAAACACATGTGATTTAATGTATCTAACATGTTTCAATCCTCATATAATATATAAGACTCTAAGATATTGAATTTTGTCTCTAAACTCCTTACCTTCTTCAGAAGCTTGTAGGTCTTATTAGGCCTAATTGTGCCTCCAATAGGTCAAAATAATTATTATCCCCTTATTAAATCTGAAACCAACATTATTAAGTTATTTAAACATAATAAATATGATCCAAGCCTTATACCAAGTTATAGCACTCAAGAGTAAGGAAAACTCAACTTTGACTTTTTGACAATTTTTGAAAAATGAGCACCTACAGGCTGATAAAAACATAGTCATCTATATCTGAAAATATATAGCTCATTTTTTCATGAAAACACTTGTATTACATCAAAAATAATTTTATCTAACTTTTAAAAAAATAATCAAGTCATTTTGATTAGTATTTTAGGAGTTATGGCCTTTTTAGTGACTGGGAACACGCTTTTCTGAATTGTTTTAGAACTACAGGTATGTATTTTGAACATATATTTTTATAAATTGCTCCATTATATCTAAAACCACTTGAATTGGATTCATAACTCCAATTCTCATCTACAAAAAAAATTTCATAAGTTTTCATTGGGTAAAACTCGAGATGTACTCATTTTTCCAACCGTGCCTAGTTGTCTTTCCACACAAGCCTGCACCCTGTTCATTGAACTTTTGCAGCCTTCCACACATTCTCAATTTCCTTTTCACAATTTCATTAAGTTTAAAATTTCTCTTAGAAAAATTTCCAAAGGTTTTAATGTGTTAATATTGCATCATAAAATGTTTATTTCCTCCTTAAGCTCTAAAGAACACACACTCAAGGCTCTATACTGTATAACCAAAATTCTACCACTGAAATCATTATTGCATAATCAATACCATGAAGATCAACATCCATATTTATTAAAAAAACAAGGATACTTACAATTCAATACATGATCTAGATCAATGGCTTCCAAAGCCTTATTTGGACACTTCATTCCCTCTTCTTGTCCTCACATCCAAATATTCTCTCTGTCCTCCATTCTTAATCTCCTGGTTGTCTCTTTCTTTCCTCTCTGAATGAGGTGCTCCCTCTCTCTCTTCTCTACGTCCCCCTATACTCTTTAATGAATTCCATTTATCTCTCTTATTAAATCAATGCATATCTTACTCTCTTTTTCTTAAAGCCTCCTCCCTAACTTCTACGCCCAACTTGGGCTCAAGATAAAACAAAAACAGTTTTTAATTTTCAACAATATACCCAAGTTGAAATATTTTAAACCACTCCTCCTTTTTTTTCTCAACAGCCCCAACATTTAATTTTTACCTTTACTTTTTACAATTACTCCTCATTAACAACATTTTGGAGGGAAAATATAATAAATTAAAATTTGAATTCAAACATGACTTGTAACTATGTCTTGCCAAGATGTCTGTAGATGCTCCTGCATCAGCTTCTAAATGTAAATCCCCTGACTTTTTCCCATCGTTGCTGTTCAAATTTTCCTCTGCTATGCTAGTCCTACCTATCATTTCCAGCCAAGGATGAAGTCAAGCATCCATGAATAATAAAAAAAGCATCCATATATAGATATGTTAACATAATATGTACCATATATTAACACCCATTTATAATTTATACTCATATAAATATGCAAGACTATAAGTATTATTATATGTATCTCTCATTTATAGGAATATATATCTTATATTCTTATATAAAATAACTTCTATATTGTTCTCTAAGTTGTTATACATCATAGTCATACATTAATATATTCCATATTAATATGATGATAATGTAATAGCAGACTCATTTGGTATAGTTTAGTATGAAAAAATTAGATCCTAGATAGCCAATATTAAGGCTTGACATATTATATTGCCACTATCATGACAAGATGTTTTGCATACTTCTCTTCTAATTAAATAAGAGTCTAGTACATTATTAATGAATATGAGTTAACTATTCATATTATCAATTTACATATATATAACGCTTTGACTATTATGACATATTACTAGTTCACCATATTATTATCATATGGATACTCAATAATCCAACACACACACACACACACACACACACACACACACACACACACACACACACACACACACACACAGAGAGAGAGAGAGAGAGAGAGAGAGAGAGAGAGAGAGAGAGAGAGAGAGAGAGAGAGAGAGAGAGAGAGAGAGAGAGAGAGAGTTTGCAATAATCAATGATTTAATACATAAAACAACTTGGTTCATTAAGTCACTGCATGGGAAACACACTAAAAATAGATATTTTTAGTTATATGTTGTTAATTAATTATATATCATCCCACTATAATGAAACACTGATATAGATGTGACCCCTAAGAGTTAATTGATACCACATATAAATGGATCCAAATGCATGACTATAAATATGAGATTTATTAATGTATGCATGTATCAGACCATTCATTAATACTTAATTAAATCTATATAACCTATTGGACATTTATAATCTTATATTATGCGTGTAGATGTTTGATTTACCATAATTATCCATTCTGATTAATAATTACCAAGTTTAATATAAATATAGACATCTATTTAGGGTATTTTAAGACTGAGCAACATTAAATAGATAACATAGTTGTGGTTACACTACTCAACGTCAATACCATATATGGAGATCCCACTGTATATATTAAATTGTTGCATATGGAGTTAAAACATTGCATGTAAAATTGAAGTGTTGCATGTAAAGTTGAAGTGATGCATGCAAAGTTGAATCATTGCATACCAAATTAAGTAACTAAAGACAAAATTAACTTAAATATATAAATCTATCTATTAAGGTCTTTTATACTTATTTAAGTCATTATATAATGACTTACATAACATAAATACATATATTATCTATGAAACATCACTCATTTCTAGATTCTAGTGAATCATTCTACATTCGCTATTACACTTTGTTTATTTTATCATAATTTAATATATAATTTCAACATAAGATAACAATTTAACTATGATATTACACCTAGTTTATTTTTTAATATGATATCCACCCTATATACCCATCCATATATAGGAATATATTTACAAATTACTATAACTAACAATATCAGATAGAATATAACTATCATAGTAATAACAATTATATCCTATAATATCGCTATAAGTATCATCATAGAAATAAAAAAGTATAAAGATAAGATATGTATGAGATGCCCAATTCATAATTTATAGAAGCATTTGGATTTGAGAGCAGGTTGATAGGAAAAATGCATAGTATCAGATCTTACATGGGATTATAGGAAAGTAATCATATCCTCTCAGTAATTTATGTTTAAATTATTATATGTTATGGATACATACTTTCCAAGATGAAAATTACAAATCAGTAACTTTAATACATTAACTCTATGAGTAACTTATGATCAAAATACCCAATTTTTATAGCTAATATGCAAGGCATTATGTAACAACCCCACTGGGATCTAACTAGAAATACATTATTATTTTTAATTAAACACATGTACTATAAATATGTTATACCATAAGAATCTAAGAAGTGACCATACAAAATAATCTAAGCATAAAAATTGCAAATAAGCACATGACATCTAATAGTCATTAAACACTATCAATATATGAAAACACATCATAATACAATCATATAAAGTAATTACAAATATCCAACCACTACAAGTAAAATGCATAGCCACTAATGTCAATCCATATTAAATAGGTAATTAAAATTCTTCATAATAATATTTCAATAATAAATACAATATAATAAAATGTAGATAAATAAGATACATGGCTTTTAGGAGCATGAGTTCCCTTTACTCTCTAGTATCTGTGGCAATCTCAAGTGTCATCTAAATAGTAGTAATTTTTTATGAAAAGAGAGCATCATCCAAGTGCTTTTCCACACCAATCATGGACCAAAAATCCCCTACACTAATCCCATTAGGATATGGCCCTCCCTTCATAGATGAATAGATAGTGATGGTACAATAATCTAGAGAGATAATCAAGTACTTGTGTGTTTTATGATTTCTAAAACTAAGCATGGAATGTATCATTAAAAACCCATTCTATTTCAATATATCACACAAACATGTAAATCATACTCATGAAATGATAATGTATCACTAAATATACTTTGGTCAAAGTTTTAAAAATAATAAATAATAACTATCTATAGATCAACCAAATTCATCCACACCACTTGATCGAACTATCTTCATTTGACATTATGATGCTAATAAGCTATCGTAGTCTGTCTCACTCCTTACTAAATATTAGCAATGTGAGATTAGATAAATATAATATAACAAAAATATTCATATAATTTACATCTTAGTAGCAATCATATCATATATCATGTTATATAAGAGTAATTAAGGCATACATTTATTCTGTCAAACATATGAATAAATCTTAAATTATTATCTATCCCATACTAGAAATAATGACTACAGTTTATACTAGCCAGATAAAATACACATTTAACTATATATTTTAACTACCATAATTAGTTTTCAAATATAATAAACCATATGATAACCCATATTACTATAGTCTAGTGTTCTAAAACATAGCTACTAATTATCATAACTATTAGCAACTAAACTTCACAAAACAAGTCTTAGTTCCACGAAACACATAAAATTCTATCTTAACATTCATTACACTCTCAAAGATTGTATGCATGCATACATAAAGTCTTACTAACTATCATAAAACATAATATTCATAGTAATAACCAACACACATATATTTAATCAGTCAAATGTAGGTGTGAGATTAGACATAACAATTATAGTATATACCATCTGGGTATAACATACATTTATACTATAGTAACATGTGATATCCCATACTATCATAGTTCACAATTAAATAATTACACATAACTAAAATTATGATTCCAATAAATAAATGATCCATAATCATAAATGATAATCTATTAAGTACGAATTTATATCACTTAAGTATAATCTATGTTTAAACTGAATATTAGAATTCAAAAATAAATACAACTCATAGGCACACATCATGATGCACTATTATATGCTATTACATATTTATTCCTCGCTAAAAAAATTATTTTAATATCCATGGATATTTATAGTGGACAAATCTGATTTGAGTTATTTCTAACTAATCTTTGAGCTATATGTTGTTATTGGACAATTTGATATAGTTTTAGGTTACATGATACATTATTGTGAATTAGTTGTAGTGTAAATGTCTACATTACAAACATATTGATTATTATTTCTGCTATATTTTATGATGAACATATATCATGATGTTATGATCTAATTACCTACTTTTTGTGAGTTTGATGCAAGAAAAATAATCCCACAGAGTATGATGGAGAGAGAGCATCATCGAAGAGGGTGACATAGATTGAGATGTCAGAGAAAAAACAAAAAAGATAAAATCCTAGAATAAAATAAATAATCTATTAAGTACGAGTTTATATCAATCCATAGTAAATATTTTAATACAAAAATATTTTTATCAAAAATAAATACAACTCATAGGCACACATCATGATGCACTATTATATGCTATTACATCTTTATTCCTTGCTAAAAAAAATATTTTAATATCCATAGATATTTATAGTGGACAAATCTGATTTGAGTTATTTTTAACTAATCTTTGAGATATATGTTGTTATGGGACAATTTGATATAGTTTTAGGTTACATGATACATTGTTATGAATTAGTTGTAGTGTAAATATTTACATTACAAACATGTTTATTATTATTTTTGTTGTATTTTATGATGAACATATATCATGATGTTATGATCTAAATATCTCCTTGTTGTGAGGTTGATGCAGGAGAAATAATCCCTCAAAGCATGATGGAGAGAGAGCATCATCGAAGAGGGTGACATAGACTGAGATGTCAGAGATAAAGAAAAAAGATAAAATCCTAGAATAAAATAAATAATCTATTGAGTACGAGTTTATATCACCTAGGTATAATCTATGTTTAAACTAAATACTAGCATTCAAAAATAAATACAACTCATAGGCACACATCATGATGCATTATTATATGCTATTATATCTTTATTCCTTGCTAAACAAAATATTTTAATATCCATGGATATTTATAGTGGATAAATCTAATTTGAGTTATTTTTAAATAATATTTTAGATATATTTTGTTATGGGACAATTTTATATAGCTTTAGCTTACATGATACATTGTTATGAATTAATTGTATTGTAAATATTTACATTACAAACATGTTGATTATTATTTCTGCTATATTTTATGATGAACATATATCATGATGTTATGATCTAATTACCTGCTTGTTGTGAGGTTGATGCAGGAGAAATAATCCATCAGAGCATGATGGAGAGAGATCATCATCAAAGAGGATGACATATATTGAGACGTTAGAGAAAAAAAAGAAACTAGTTAGAACCCTACACACACCATAGTATTTAAAATATGTCAGATGCATATTGAATGGTTATCATAGTGCATATTGATGCCATTTGCATTTAGATAATGTATAATAATGGTTAATTGAGTGTCATCTTAATTTATTTCTGCTTTGTGGAATACATCATGTGTGGTTGCTTCATGGATAGTATGCATAGGGTTAAATGCATAGTGATGTAGTCTGACTATGAGATAATTAATTAAATGCACTAGATAATGATTTATTATTGGGTTATTTATAAAATATAAAAAAGGAAAATAGAGAAATGAAATAAATAAAATTAAAATTAGGAAAAAAATGGAAAAGAAGAAAAGTTTAAATTTAGAGGAAAATCAAAAAGATAAAATCCTGGAATAAAATAAATAAAAAGAAAAGATAGATTTAAAAAAAAAACTCACACCATACTTAGAAAAATAAAAAGGAAAGAAAAAAGATTTAAAATAAAAATAACAAAGAATAAAAAAAGGGTGGAGCGCAGCATGGAAGGATGACACTGAAGAGTGGAAGTGAAGAAGGAAAAAGAGATAAAAAATGGAGCAAAGTAGAAGGACAACAGGACACCTATGACAAGTGGTGTTAATTAATTTTTGTGTGATATATTCAACATTCCTAGAAACCTATTAGGATTACCTTCTCAAGTAAATGACCTTTCAAGAAATCATTGTTTACATATAAAATCTAATTTATTACTATGTTAATGATCTAAAGGCTTGTTATTATTAATAATTTATACTATCACTCAGGTGAGAAAAATATTAAAAAAATTATTTGGTGATTAGGTTATGTAGCAATATATAAAATTGAATGTAGCCTTATAAAACATGCAGTGATCTATAAATTTCACATTAAACAACAATGATAAGTATTCTACAACATAAATCCGCGATGATATCATTAGTCTATGCCTTAATTATCAATCTACACCTTTATTCATGGGTCATCACTATCAAGGATATATCATTGGTATGTCAAGGATGTGTATACAACACATATGAGTCAAAATCTAGATAATATGGATCCACAAATTATCATTGGTATGTCTATTGTCTGATTTTTTTTAGTTGAGTAATATAAGTTGAATTCTATATTTGGAGTTTTGAACTAGTACCATACTCTAATTTAATTAAGGATATCGATTCTAATCTTACTGTAGTATTCTACCTTATTATACATAGAGCCATTACTTTTGATATGATGTAGCCATTATTAGAATACCTAAAATATTTATATAAAATGTATTTTGGTATACAAAATATAAGTATACAATAAAATATATCCTATATAGGTACACTCCACATATGTATAATAATAATAATAATAATAATAATAATAATAATAATATGGATTCTGGTATATGAATTTTAGAATATACTTCCTTTATTATAGTTCTAAAGAATAAATATATACATAAAATGAATTGATTAGATTTATAGGATATGTAGGTGTTATTTATAGACATCTAAATTTGGCCACTAATAACCTCTAATCAGGGTTTTGACCAATTCTTACCAAAATGCACAATTTGGCCTAAAAACACTAAAATGCATTAAATGAATTGAAATTGATATATTCAAGTGCCAATTTTGGCTAGGGTATTCCTATATGGGGAAATGAAATCTATGGGCCAAATAACTTTGATCAGATCATTTCAAGTCAAAATATCAATTTTGTACCTAGGTGCTTTGGATTGTTCTTTTATGTCAAATCTCTTACACAAGACACATGCCTTTGTTATTTAGTGTTGGTAACATCCTAAATGGGATAATGGATCCAATGCATCTGAAATTGACTTTCAATTCCAATCCAATCAAAATTTGGACCAATAACAAAGCATTATGATCAATTTAAGTAATTTGTGCATAAAGTGCTTAATCATGCTTAAAAGCTAATTAAACCAAATTAGATCCTAATTAGGATCTCCATGGAAACTTGTTGAATACTTATTTTTGGAAATGAATATTGAATATCTGCATCATCAGGTGACCTCATTTCTTGGGAAGACATCCCTAGGCCATGAATGCCACAAATATTAAGATTCTTGGTCTCCCATGCCTCATAATGACCCTCCATGCCTATTCAATTCCCCTCTATCCCAAATATTGATGATCTTATTTATTAATTTTAATTTCTGAATTAGATTAATCCTTAGACACACATCTCAATCTTGAGATGGATGGTTCAGGTTGATTCTAGCCATTTCCAAAAATCTATAAATAGAGAGGCCATGAACATCATTTCTAAGCTATTTTGGTGAAAAGTTATAATGCATAAATATCTTCAATAAGCCATTGAAATTAGTGTTACCATGCCAAATTGATTCCAATCCAAGCTAAAGACATAAGGTGCCAAAGAGAAGAGGAGATAGCCAAGCCTCCTTGGATGAAGACTTCATGAGCACAAGCCGAGCAAGCCACTAAAACAAATATTTTGGAGAATCCAAGGAAGATCACATAATGACACGTCTAGTGGGATCCAACACATCCCATGTATGAAGGAGAGCATGAGGCAACATTAAAATTTTAATTTAGATGCTTAAAACTCTTTCTAAGTGATTTTATAACTTTGTTTTGACATTTTTTCTTTGTTATAGGTTTACATAGTAACCATCGTTAGTTAAATTAGTAAAACCAACATCAGTCTATGTAACTATCACCAGTTAGTAAAAATATCATTGGTCTGCATAAAAGTCACCATCATCAATTAGTATAATGGATGATGGTCACTTTGTTTATTTACAAAAACTTGAGGGCTCATTTTTCTAAGTTGGTTGTTTCATCTTCATAAGTGCTTCTAAACTACATGTCTTGCTAACATTTGTTTTATAGGTTTTAATTGAAAAATCATCAATCATGCTTAAATAGATCCTTTAAAAATTATTTTAGGGTGTTTTAAAATGAAGCAAACTTTTCATTTTGGTGCTTAAAATAAAATAATTTAGGGTGTTATTGCTTAAATCTTGTACTTAGATTTCAAAGTTACAAATTAAGACCAAGGGGTCAATTGAACACCACAAAATCTTTCATTTGGGCTTAAAATTGAACACACTTATCATTTTTATCTTCAATAGTTATTTGATCTAATTTTTTTAGGAAAGAGAGGGGTGTTTCATGTATGCTCTTCCATTTTTCCACCTTAGCAAACCCTTGGAATCAAAATCATCATTCCTATTACAAAAAGCTTAGTCTAAGGCTTAAAAATAATTTCATCTAAAACACTCCACAAAAACTTGTCAAAGTTTGGGTGACCTTGAAAATTACCCTAAAATCTTTATATTAGTCTTTTATTTTCATGCAAACATGGTTTATAAGGGGGACATCATTACCTCCCATAAGTTATTTAGGGAAGATTTGACCTAGGGTTTCATATCCAGACATTGACTTCATTTGGCTCCATATTGGAGTTGCACATGGGACGTAGTGGCACTTTAGACATCATACTACACTAAGCGAATAGTAGGATGTAGTGGTTGTAAAAAAGACTAGACCTTTTTGTATCAAGCCAAGTGATATGGATACAAAATCTATGCTTTTCTTTTGCATTGTTTGACATGAAAGTCATTATGTAATTGATTCCCTTAGAATGTTTATAAACTTATAGAAATTAGACAAATCCCCACTTGTCATGGAAGTATTTTTGGTGCAAGGTGAAACTTAAGGTTCATGTCACAATACTGTCATTTGAGAGAGGGAGGTTATAAAAACCCTACTATATAATGTGCATTTAATTTTGGATGAACACTTGAAATCCTCTCAAATGATGTATATTGATGGATTCTAACAACACCAAGCAACCTTGTCAGTTTAGGATCTAAGAGTGATTAATTAGTTGGTTTTGTCCTAGATTAAAGTTTTATTTGGAGTCAAAACTTGGTGTAAACAAAAAAATTCAAACCAAACACATGGTCCCTAATTTTATTTGAACAAGGTAGTGTTATGTTGTCAAATTTGTCAGAAATCATCAATTTTCCTTGTTTAAAATTCATCAAAACTTGGAGTCATATCATCCAGTTTGGTGTAGTTATGCTGACCAATTGAGTCTAAATATTTGCTAAAGTTGTTTAAGTCTTTCATTTATAATATAAATTCAAAATATCATCTTTATAAGTTCATAGGATTGGTGTGTTAAGTGGGTCCACCATTTTCACTAAACTTGAGGGAACTTAGGTTCAATTCCCAATTTGAGTTGAAGGCCATTTAAAGACTCATGATCATTATCACCACTTGAGATACTTAAGTTATTTTGTGCTAAAAAAATTCACTTTGAGTCTATGCACCACAATATTTTGAGTTAAGAAAGGTAGTTTTATGCTGTCAAATTTGTGAGAAATTATCTTTGCCTTAGAGAGTTTTTTAAACAAGCATTTTTTCCCATAGTTTGGGTAGTCTATCACTGTTACGCTACCCAAAACATCTTAGATATTATTTCGTAAACCCTCTTTCATAGAGTTCAAATTTGTTTCTACATTTTCAAACCAAGCTGAGTATACCTTTTTGAACCTTTGTCTATCACAAATACATTGTTCACTTTTTGTCTATCTTATTTATCAAAAGAACCAAGTTTTATACCATTATTTGTGAGAAAATAAACTATCTCTAAATTTCCTTTGGTTTCATACCTTATACCTATTAGATCGAGTCTATGTCCAAGAATCAAATGCCTAGTGTTTGTTAGAAGTGACTCAAATTCATTATATTAAAAATTTCATCTATTTTATAGTCTGTATTTTGACACCATTTGTCCAAGGGTCCTCGTGCATGCCTTGTTTGAGCCTAGCTTTTGATGCCATGTTTTGGCCAAAAAACCTAGCAACTTTTACTTTTCCTAGATTAGACTAATTTGAAACACTTTAAACTTAGAGTTTGGCATTTTTATTTTTGGTTCATTTACTTAATATATTTGTGTAGGATGTGTAATGTTAGACACTTAATGTTAGCTTATGTTATCACAAATCTTCTCATAAACTTTTTTTATACTCTTGATGAATCTAGACCAAGTTTGAACATTGGATTTTTGACATTGTCTTTTTAGAGTTTGTAGAACTCTTTGACCTTTTATTACAAAAACATTTACTATGGATCACAAAATGTATTCCTACACTCATAGTGGACTCATGTATAATCTAGGGATTAGTAATGTGGTTACGTAGGAAGAAATGGTATAAGACCCCTACGTAGATAATATTACATATGTGATGGATCCGTATCTCTCTTATAATACTCATTTAGGGTCACAAAGCCAGATCCATTGGCTAACTATTTTGTTAATACACTACCTTATTTAGAACAAGATTAAGAACAAACTACACAATACCTCGCTATAATACCCATTACTATGAACTAGTTATTCAATAGTCATGCTCTACTAATACACCTTCCACGCATGATCCATTTTTTTTTGAGATTTATTTATTGGATAACAAAGATGATATTTTGGTTAGAGCCATAGTGGTAGGGGCCAAGTTTCCAATGGACTTACCTCATGAAAATTTACCAAGCTTAGTAAAAATGCCCCACAACATAATTTAAGATCAACATGCTTCTTCTAGTGATCCTTTGGCTCTAGTCCAAAAAACATATCAAGACCCTAATGTGCCTAATAGAGGAAAAAAGCTCATGGAAGACCACTTTAACCAAATACAGATAGCATATCAAACCTACATGAATCTAGCATGCAATTTCAATTAAATGACCATGGTGAGCAAACCTCTTATTGACTTAGTTTATTAAATAAGAGTTTTGATAAAGTTAACTAGTCAATGCAATCAAATTTTAGACCCATTCATGCAAAACACTTTGGTAGGAAACTAGTTGCATATGCCCATTATCAAAGAAGTGTCTTCTTCTTCTACATAGAATAAAAAGCAAAATATAGTGTATAATGTGCAAGCAACATCCAATCCAAATAAAAGTGGTACTAATGCATAAGCAACTAGTCAAAAACATGTGCCTATAGTTAATACCATGAGTGGATAATCATACCAAGGAATAGGATCTTTTGTACCCTAACCTTCACCACATACTTCCCAACTTCAACCAACTACTTCATCAACTGTGCAACAAATAGGATTAGGTAGTCAACCAATAACCAATATCATGCCTCAATAACTTAATGTGATGAATCTTGCTCCTCCTCAACAAGTGATGAGTAGTATTCTATAAAAATAAGCATAGTCTAGTGTACCAATGCAATAGAGGTCAAATATATTGCCACCTCAATAAGGGGAAATTAATGTTCCACCTCACTACGTAGTGACAAACATACCTCTTCAGTCGTAGACCAGTGTACCAATCCAAAACCAAACAATGACTAGCTAAGAATGTGTAAATATTAGTTAGTGATAGATGTTTAATCTTCAACATGATTTCACTTATCAATAAGGATTCATGCAATAAGGAGGATCCCATGTTTCTCAAGTACCTACTAGACAACAATCAGTTCAAAATGTGCCACAAGTTTAGAGATATGGTCTTGGTCTACAATATTCCACTCAATAACAAGGTTTGATTAGTTAGTATCATATCCATTTTCAACCACAATATAATTATATCCCTCCATCCCAATCAAAAAATCCTCCAAGTCAAACCTTTATATCCAACCCAAAATAGAATATCACACAACCAAATTTACAATTTCAAGTACATCCTAATCCATGTATGCATGTTCTTGGTCCATTTCCAAACCAAACCAATATAACCCAAAAAATATCTCGATCATACCCTAGTCAAAGTGTCCCACTTTTGACCTCTCAACCCTTTACCCAAACCAATATTCTCCCTGAAATGAATGTTCCTTCCAGTTTCCTATCCCAAGAATTATAACATATGAAAGATGCAATTTCTACCATTCAGGCTGGGAAATAGACTAAAAATTTAAGTTGGATGATGCATGTTCTTATCCATTCAACATGGAGTACTTTTATATACCATTTACTCTAGAATATGAACCACCAAAATTTAACAAATATAAAGGGAAATGTGACCCTAAGGCCCATTTAACCTAGTTCTTTATAACATGTCAACCAGTGGCATATAAAGATATATACCTTTTGTTCTTATTTCCAAAGAGCTTAGTTGGAGAAGCCTTGGAGTGTTTTTTAAAATTTCCCAAGAATTTAATAACAAATTTTGATGATCTTTTTGATAGATTTATGCAACACTTTTCTTATAATCTCAAACATGAGATTTCATTGGTTGAATTAACATAATCAAAACAAAAGGCTGGTGAGAGTTTTGCAAGTTATTTACAATGATGGAGAGCCCTTGCAAACTGATTCACCCATAGTTTACCAGATAAATAATTAGCTGCTATGTTTACTATAAATTTTCATAGTGAGATAGCTTATCATCTGGAACTACAATGTGCACATACTTTCAAGGAGATTATCGATAAAGGCTTGTTGATTTAGTGAGCCCTTATTAATAAAGGGATCATCAAGCTTAAATTAATTAATTAGAATCAAGGTACTAATCAGGAAAGTGGCCAAAACCAACATCCAATCCAAGTGAAAGCATCACAACTAGCATAGGCCAATAACCAAGATAGACCAAAGCAATTAAACCATAATAGGAATGTTGTGGGTAATGGAGTAATTGAGTCACATCATGTTCAAACAGTGTAAACCTAATATACACCACCTTTTAAGCTTACTCCTACCCAACAACCTCTCCAACTAATGCTACAAGCATAACAATTGAGACCTACACAAAAAATACATCAACCTTTACCATTGCAAAGCCCTCCTCTAAGGATAACTGTGGCTACTCATTGTGTCTTTAGTGACATAGGAGAGCCTATTAAGTATATATTTCACAAACTTGCTACTTTTAATCTGATTAGTCGGCCTATACCAAAGCATTATCTTCAAGGCATTCCTTATCTTGATTAGTACCATGAAAATGATTTTTTTAAATATCATCAGGTTAATGGGCATAATCTATGAAGATGTGTGAAAATCAAGCATTTGATTGAGAATATGTTGGATAATGGGGAGATAACATTTGATAATGATGCTTCCACCTCCAATCAAACTCTTGGGATTTATCAAAACCCCTTTCTCAAACATAACACATAGCAATAGCATAACAATTAGCAATAACAACAATGCTGACTGGTGTAACAACAAAATCAATAGTATCAAAATCAAAGGCCTAACCAACAAAATCAACAATAAAAACCACAATGTCAGAAAAATAAATAAAACCAAGGTCAAAATAGTAACAACCAACAAAACTACCATGTAGTTGCACATGACTACAATAAGGTTTTAGGTCATACTGTAAGGGGTAGTGTTAATACCATCTTCATTAATCCTAGACCAGACACTAATCAATATAAACCATTACTAAACAATCACAGTCAACCAAATTACATGGATAATCCTTCTTTTACCTGGGACTACACATAGACAAATTATCAAATCAGGACTCCCACTTTTGGACCATGTATCGATAACTCACCCTTGCCACGTGACCACATACAAGTGCACTAACAATCAAGACTTGTCATATCTGGTCCCACACCATTCCTATTATTTGTTATCAATTATGATCCAACATCTAATCTCGATTGTGCAATCATTACTTAGAGGTCAAATATTATTATCCTAGGCCCATAATCATCTACCACCTTCCCTATCATCCAACCAACCATTTATCCTTAGAATAAACCATTTACTATTGACCAAGACAAGAAGTTTGATATTGTGGAATAATTGTAAAAGACATCGGCATAAATTTCTATTTTATATTTTCTGTGAATGTCAAGAATCTACAAGAACATTTTGAATGAGTTTTTAACCAAATCCATTATTGCCAGTGACATATACCCTGATAAATTTCAAGCTTTGGTTGGACACCTAGCTCCAGCCCAATAAGTCACATTCAACCAAGGTGATATGTCTTCCCTTAGCCCACTCTATAATAATCCATTATACATAGAAGTTTATATAAAGTGACATAAAGTGAAACATGTCCTTATAAACAATGGATTAGGCCTCAACATAGTGTCTCTAAAGATTATCAAGCTTCCTAGATACAGAATGGTAGATCTTTAGCCAAAACTGATAACTATCAAAACCTATGATAATCAAGAAAGAGAATCATAAGGCACCATTATATTACTAGTTATCATCGGGCTTTTAATCTGTGATACACTCTACCATGTGCTTGATCTTGAATTGTCATATAATATGATTTTAAGAAGGCCTTGGTTACATGAGATTCATGCAGTCTGGTCAATGCAACACTAATGTATCAAGTTCTCCCACTCAGGGATGGAAGAGAATATTCTAAGATATTAAAACCCATATGAACATTGAAAATATCTTGAGGTTGAGTTTCAAATCTAAAATCACCAATATGGCATGAATCTAAGTTCCAAGTAGGATAAAGGAAAGGCCATACTTATTGATCCTCCACAGGATAATTGCATAGATCATAATACCTTGGATTCCCTTTCCCACATTCTACCTCCTAAAGCCTCCAATCATTTCACCATTTCAAATAATGGCCTAGGGGAATATGTGACCCATGATACTTTCCATATTGCCAATCTTCCTCAGAATCCAAAGATCTTTGGCTAACATAAAGTTACCCCACACATTCATTGGCAACAAGAGAACAAAGACAAGGGACCTATCATGTTTATAGCAGCATCTGGCCTAGAATTAGACCCTCTTAAAGGGGATGAATCATGGTTGTATAGTGAAAATAAAGCTAATTGTTATAAAAGTGCAAAGTATCCTATTCCCAATAAGATCATGGAGCATCAAGATTATGGAGGAAGAGGCCTCAGACCAAATCAACAAGGAACTAGTGAACCAATTTCCATGACTAAGTATAAAAGACCCTATGGACTTGGATTTAAACCAATTGAGGGTGATCCCACATATCTTATTTGAGTTCCATCACCAGTGACTAGTAATGATGATGCCAATAATGAAGTAGAGTTTGATCATAGCCTTACCTTAGATGACCTAGCTGAGACTAACCTATTTTATAATAATGCCATTTGTACCCTTACCCTAGCTATTCATCACAAACCATTACCATTATAATATCCCCAACTAATAAATTAGGACCAACAAGAATCTAATTTGTCGACTAATGAGTTTTAGAATGATGAGGCATTCTATTATTTTTTAGGCCTTAGAAATAAAATTCTGTTGGGAGATCATAAATTAGGATTCTCAATTACATTGTATCCTAAAGCCTATTTTGGAGAATAGGTGAACACCCTTAGCCAAAAATAAATAAATAAATAAAACATTGAGGTCCCAAAGTGAAAATCTCTTTGAGGCACTTTTTGACCAGGGAAAAAGTAAAGATAAAGGCTAGTCTAGTGGTGAAAACTAGTTTCACACACAATTAGATGGGGGTGTTCATTCTTCTTCAAATTTAGACTAGGAGACCACCAATGATGAACTTGCCTATGGATCTGAGTTCAATTTTGAATAACAACAAGTGTTTTATCAAATTCTTTAGGAATTTTTGACTATTTTTATCACATGGCTAACTCTCCCATTGGGGGACTCAGATTCATCATGCCTAGGAGACATTAAAGAGCAAGTCCTAACATATGACCCTGATATAGTCCAACAGGTCAAGTCTTTGCCTATTATCCTAAAAGATGGTTTGACCCTTCTAGTCAAAGATATAATATAGCTATACATCAGGACTCCATCAGACCCAAAATGGATAAAATTAGGCATGTCCCTGATTGAGGAGGAACATGAATTCTTTGCAGCTCTATTGAAAGAATTTGTAGATATCTTTGCATGGACTTATTTTGACATGCTAGCTTCAGATCCCACCTTAGTTCTACACCACCTTGTGGTCATTCTTGATGCCAAAATGGTGAAGTAAAAGATACATAAGATGCATCCTCACATTTCTATCCTAGTAAAGAGATATTTGTAAAAACTCTTAAAAGCAGGATGTATTCGGTCCATTGACTACTCATAATGGATATCTAATGTTGTACCTATTAGCAAAAATCCTAAAGGAATAAAAATCTATACTAATTTTTGAGACAAACAAATCTTTTCCTAAGAATGACTTTCCATTGCCTAATATTGACATGATCATCGACTCCACAACATGTTATGAAATGCTTTTACTCATTGATAGCTTTTTAGGATACAACTAGATTAGAATAACACTAGAATACGAACATAAAATAACATTCACCACTCCATGGGGAACATTTTTTTATCAGGTAATGTCATTTATTCTTAAGAATTCTAGAAATACATATCAAATGGCCATGACTAACATATTCCATGATATGATGCATGATATCGTTGAAGACTATGTGAATGACATATTAGGAAAATCCAAGACCAGAGCCGACCATCCAATAGTGCTATGTAGGCTATTTGAAAGATTGCAGGAGTACAAAGCTAGACTCAATCCAAATAAATGTGTGTTTGGCATAACCTCAAGTAAATTACTTGGCTTCATTGTGTCTCATAGAGGCATTTAAGTCAATTCGGTCAAAGTACATGCTATAATCAAGATGCCACCACCAACTAATATGAAACAACTACACAGTTTGTAGGGAAAGATATAGTCAATCTGATGCTTCATCTCTCAGTTAGCAAATAAGTGTCATATATTTACATATATTCTAAAGAATGGAATTACATTTCACTAGGATGACCACTACCAAATAGCTTTTCAACAACTCAAGGACTATCTAGTTAATCCACCTATTTTGTTACCTCCTATGCCAGGAAAGCCATTCTTGTTGTATCTATTAGCTATTGACAATGCCTTAGGGGAAATTTTAGCTCAACATGATAACAATGGAAAATATCATGCAATATACTACTTAAGCCATACCTTGGTCACATAAAAACACAACTATGTACCTATTGAAAAAGCTTGTCTAGCCATGGTCTTCACAGCTTAGAAAATGTGTCATTACATGTTGAAGAATAAGACCATGGTCATTTCAAATGTAGATCTACTCAAGTATCTACTATCTCAAATATATTTACAAGGTAGAATGACAAAATGGATCATGATTATTAGTGAGTTTGACATATAGTATGTCAATTAGAAGGTAATCAAAGGATAGGTCCTTGTAGATCAACTTGCTGAAGCGCCCCTTATAGATACACATCCACTCACATGCCATTTTATTGATGAATCCATAATGACCATCATTGACACACCTCTTGAGGAGAAGCACTAGAATTTGTATTTTGATGGTTTATTTACTGTACATGGATTGGGGGAAGGCCTCTTATTTATTACACCATAGGGGGACCTAATCCCTAAATCATTCAAAATCAGTTTTCCTTATACAAATGACATGGATGAGTATGAAGCACTTTTCATAGGACTTCAATAGGTAGTGCACTAAGAAATTTCTCATCTCAAAGTTTATAATGATTCTCAGTTAATCATCAATCAAGTCATAGAACATTTCCAAACCAAAGATGATAAGCCAGTTCCATATAAAGCTATGGTCAACACTCTCAAGCAATAAATTTTTGACTTTTAGTTTGAGCATATACCAAGGGCTAGTAATAGAACTATAAATGCTATGGATACTATTTGCTCTTTGATTCAACAAACAAAAAAAGCTAGAGAATATTAGTTTTTTGTTTAGAATTTGTTCACACTAGCCCATGAACCTTCAACCATTACAATGATTTATGATATTGTTGATCCTAAATCTATTTGGTACTCAAACCTTTAAAACTAACTTCATGACCAAGCTATACCACTTAACCTATTTTAAAAACAAACCAAATCCTTTATCCATCACTCCACTCATTATACTCTACTTGGATCTACCCTTTACCGCCATAGTTTTCATGAAACTTTATTTCATTATTTAACTTTGGTAGAGTCTACACTAGCGTTAAGAGAAGTTAACAAAGGAGTATGTGGAGATCATTCTAGTAGGGAAGTATTATCCAAAAAGCTCTTGTGTACTAGTTATTATTAGCCTATGATGGATACAAATGCAACTATATATGTAAAGAAGTGTGACAAATGTCAATGACATGCTAATCTAATTCACACCCTAGTATAAACCCTAAAATTGATGTTGATACCATGACCATTTGCTATATGGGGAATTAACCTCATTGCAAAAATCAACCCCACTTCATCTGATGGCCATAAACATATCCTTACTGCCACTGAGTATTTCACTAAGTGGGTTGAATCTATACCCCTTATGTGATTGGAAATCAAAATTTCAAATTCATCTTCAACCATCTCATTTGTCACTATAGTATCCCCTCTGAAATTATATATTATAATGGAGGATCATTCAATAACAAGGATGTAAACTAGTTATGTATTGAATTTAACATCACACAACATTTTTTTATAGCACATTACCCTCAAGGTAATGGCTAAGCTGAAGCATTGAACAAAAAATATTTTCAATGATGTTGGTAATGATTGGCACCTACAAATATTCCTTGCCCTTTGGTCATACTATACTAATCACTATACTCCCATAGGATCCACTCCATATTCACTTGTTTATGGGATATAAGACATCTTTACCATTGAGGTCAAGTTGCATTCACTATGCATCTCTTTAAAGCATATTTTATATGATCATGACTATCGAGTAGCTTGCATGTAGGCGCTAGACCTAATTGATGAATTATACATAGCTATGCTCAACAATCTTCAAGCATATCAGAACTGACTCAAAGGCCACTACAGTCAACATATCAAATATAGCAAATTTGAACTTGGTGATCTTGTTCTTAAAGAAAACCAAAAGAATACCATGGTTGAGAAGAAGCATAAAGGTAAATTCAAACCAAATTGGATAGGGCCTTTCATCATTACTACAGTTAATGGATCAGAAGCATACAAGCTTGCCACACCAGATAGAGATGAACTTCCTGAGCTGATGAATATTATTCACCTTAAGTGGTACTATGCTTGAGTGCTAAGATGTATTGTTTGTAAGGACCATTTCATGTTGTGCCATTTTGTCTCTATTATTATTTATACAAATATCATGTTTATATTTCCTCTTAGCCTTATCCATTTTACCATTTTATTTTATCAACCAAACATGTTCTAAATCCTATCCACCCAACCCGTTTGACCTTGTTTTTTTCCATTTATTATACATTTTTAGCACTGAGGAATCTAATCAATTTCATCAGTTATTTCAATTACTTTAGATAGAGATCATATTTTGGAATAGTATGATAGAAGTTTTCATAGTTGCATCCTTCATTTGTTATTCCTTTCTTATCACTGGTCTTACTACTAATTATAACCACCTCTGGGAAAATTATTACCATTGATCTAAGTAGTTGTGTCCTAGTTATAATTGCCTATGGAAAAACTAGGGGAAACATTTATTTATTGAGAATTGATGTACCAACTTACCACTTCATAGGCCATACTATGCCTTTTTACCAACTATACCTATTTTGTTTGAATTGATTGCTATACTAGTCAAATTATTTTGCTGTAAGGGAAAAATTACAATGACTTGAGGTTCTATTCTAGGACTATGTAGGTAGCACTTGATACTTGTTGAGGTTATCTTAATCACCCTATGTTCCAATGCTCTCATAATTTTGTGAGAATCCTAAGTTTAAATGCTCTCACTATTTTGTGAGCACCCTAAGTTTGAATGCTCTCACCATTTTTTGAGAAACCTAAGCTTGAAAACTATCACCATTTTGTGAGCTTGAACCATTTAGTGTCTCATCATTCTTGATCAAGTTGAGATACTTCAAAAATTATAAAAACATTTATAAAATTATTAGAAAAAATAAAAACATTGATCACTTCTTTGCCTTAAGGATTATGGGAACCCTTACTAAATTGTAAGAAAATTACTTGTTTCTTAGTTTCCCCATCCTTTTTAGATTTTTCTCTCATGCACTTGCCATTTTCAAAGATCATTCCTATTCTTATATCACATTCATTCTATTTATTTTCATCAGTTATCACATTCTTTCCATTCCTTGGGACAACTACATTTGGCCTAAAGTTTTTTATTGGATATTACATCCATGAAATTATGTAGGTAGCGTCTACTTGCCTAGTGCATATGGAGACAACTCGACCACCCCCTTCATTTTTATTCTATTCTCCTATTTATTTGTTTGTTAAGTTTTTGCCTATTTTCTAGGGGTAATGTTCGTATGGTTTATATTACATTTTTTGTTTCTTTGTCTTTACCTATTTTGTTTGTTTATCTGCATGTTTGTTTACTTTCAACACTTTTTCCTTGATTTGGTTTATGTGTGTTCATTTTGTGATTCCTTGCCCAAACTTATACTCAAATCCATCCATATTCATATGTTTACATTGTCATCATGGTTTCTATCATTGGTGTATTATTTTTATTGAGTATTGGATTGCAGGAGTCAGTCCTTATGCATATTTTAGTGAAGTCCTCATGATCTTATACCATGATGCCTATGACATGTGCCATAATAAACCTTAGCTTCAAGAAGTCTATTCAACAATGGTGGCATCAAGATCTCTTCAATACCAACATCTTGATTCAATCCCAATCATATCCCAAATAGATTAATTAACCATGAAAGAATTTGAACCTTTATTAGTTCAGATGAGCATCTCCCTACTAGTAGGTTGTTCCAATTCATCATTAACCCCTGTGTTAAGTTATCATCATCCTCAGCCAAGTTTATCATATTTTCCATAATTGGGGTCCAATGCATATAACCACATTTGGGAAAACCATTGTACACCATCCAACTTGCATTTCTCAATGATTATAACTTATTTTGGGCAAATCATTGTGTTTTCACCACTTTACTTTTTCTACCCATATAGGGGCATGTTTTTATCTTGTTTGTCTATCCTGATTGGAGCAACTCCATCTTCTTAATGATTATAACCACCTTTGGGAAAATCATTGTGTTATCATACCACATTGCCACTATCAAGGTATAATGCTTATAAATACCTTTGGGAAAACCATTGTACACCATCTCACTTGCATTCTCAGTGATTTTGACTACTTTTTCAAAATCATTGTGTTTTCACCTCATCATCTTTCCTTTCTTTGGTCCCCTCATTTCACTTCTTTCTTTTTTAGGGACCATTTGCCAACCTACTTGTGCCAATGATTCCTTTGAGGGGCCATCATACAATTAGTTTATCATCATTGTATTTTTAGGCATATAAAACCTTTTAATTCTTTGAGAATATGTTATTGTACTTATATCTTGCAATGCCTCCAAAATAGGGGAAAACTATAGACACCTAAATTTGGCCACCAATAAACTCTAATCAGGATTTTGACCAATTCTTACCAAAATGCATATTTTGGCCTAAAACCATTAAAATGAATTAAATGAGTTGAAATTGATATATTCAAGTGCAAACTTTGGCCATGGTATCCCTAAATGGGGAAATGCAATTTATGGGCCAATTAACTTTGATCAGATCATTTTGAGTTGAAATGCTAATTTTGCACCTGAGTGCTTTAGATTAATCTTTTCTATCAAATATATTACATAAGACACATGTATTTGTTATTTGGTGTTGGTAACATAATAAATGGGATCATGGATCTAATGCATTTGACATTGTCTTCCAATTTCAATCCAGTAAAATTTTGGACCAATAACAAGGCATTCTGATCAATTTGAGTAATTTGTGCACAAAGTGCTTAATCATGCTTAAGAGATAATTAAACCAAATTAGATCCTAATTAATAATTCCATGAAAAATTGTTTAGTATTTATTTTTGGAAATGAATATTGAATATCTACATTATCAGGTGACCTCATTTCTTGGGAAGACATCCCTAGGCCATAAATGCCACAAATATCAAGATTATGGATCTCCCATGCCTCATAATGACCCTCCATGCCTCTTCAATGACCCTCTAACCAAAATATTGATGATCATATTTATTAATTTTAATTTCATAATTGGATTAATCCTTAGCCACACATCTTAATCCTGAGATGGATGGTTCAAGTTGGTTCTAGCCATTTGTAAAAATCTATAAATAGAGAGGCCATGAACATCATTTCTAAGCTATTTTGGTGCAAAGTTATAATGAAAAAATATCTTCAATAAGCCATTGAAATTAGTGTTACCATGTCAAATTGATTCCAAGCCAAGCCAAAGCCACAAGGTGCCAAGGAGAAGAGGAGATAGTGAAGCCTCCTTTGATGAAGACTTCATGAGCACAAATCAAGAAAGCCACTACAACAAGCATTTTGGAGCATCCAAGGAAGGTAAAAGAATATTTCTTTTACATTTTAGCTGTGTGTTTTATTCATGTTTGATAACTAAGCTCTCTCAAGTGTCTAGATCTAGAGATGTTATGCTAGTTAGTGTGTTTCTTTCATTTTGTTTTCATTTTGAAAGTAACATGATACTAACCATCCTCTCTTGAGTCAAATTCCTATCTCACATTATTATTATGATATATAAAATGATTCAATTGATATTATTATTATATAGATATACTAAAAATAAATTATCTAGTATTATAATGATAAAGAAGTTCACATAATTTATATTTAGAATTGATGTACCTATTCCTATAAGTTGAAATGGCCAAATATTAACATAAAATAATAGTTTCATTCATGTCAAGCATCAATTTGAAAAGTATTATAAGTGGTAAAGGGTGCATGAGCATAATTAGTGGCAGAGATTATATGTATGTTCCACATCAATCAATTTTCATTGAACTGCTCTCTTATTGCCTTAAGTTTTAGGCCACCCAAATTGTTCATGGTGATTAATATTGTACATACAATGACTTAATACTAACTGAGTTAAACATTGTACATACAATGACTTAATTTATTGATATAACACTTTTTTAATGATAATTCTTGATATAAATAATAAATAGTAAAATGGTGATACTTAGCAATTTTGTCATATATAACGCTTTTATAATGGTAATGTTAATAAATAACATGATGGTGCATAATTCCATAAGAGTATATATATTTATTATCTAATAATGTTAATTATTGATATTCATTGATTATTTAAAAATATATATGATCATATATTACACTATATTAATATTGTATAAACATCTAATATAATGTTAGCTATATACTCACTTCTCACTATAGATATACGACTATGCTAAAAATTATAATAGTAAATAAAAGGTGGGGAATGTAATTCTATATTATTCTAAGTATATACAATAATCATGTATGAGTATAGATATGATTATAATGATTATAGTTACTGGGTTGGATATAGAGGAATTATAATGTATGAATACTCGTAACCTATTATACTTGTAGTCTAGAATTTGATGCCTCACTAATGGTGATGAGAAATTTAATCACTTATTTAACCTTCATATTAGCTCTAAAAATATATGTAATCTAGTTTATGTTGGTTTTAAAATGTTTAATACATATAATCAGGTCATGTCAAGAATATAATTACTTTGAACAAGTGAAAAATAAATGTTAAGTATTGGAAGAGGATTGGATACACATATGTGTATAAATCTTATAAAATTATTCCTATAACTATTATAAATATTAATGAGTCAAGGGATTTCTGAGGGAAAGGAAATTGTAATGATATGAATGGAGTCTACTAAATTAACCAGTTGCTCAAACCAAAAGAATTTGTATATGGAGATATATATAAGGGTGAAAATCTATTCTAACACGGATAAAAATTATGGGGAAGTATTACCTTGTTGAAACCCTTATCTCACTAAATATCATTAATGTATCTTATGCACAGGAAAGGTATAATGATTGTTAAAATCATACAACCGTTATCTAGAATTATAGATGACTTTTACATTTTTTATGTATTGATTGGTTGTTTGAATATAATGTATATAAAAAAGGGTATATGTATGAGAAATATATCTTTTTATATATTTAAGTATGCATATAGTAGAGAAAAAATATGCATAGTACATATACAAGTATATAAATATGTACAAATGCTTATGCATATATAATATATATTAGTGCATTGTGATGCATGTCCTTAGGTTATAGTTCTTTTATTGGTAGAGAATAATTTATAGATTATTGATGGATGGGAGACTATTTACTTATGTATACAACCTCCTAAAATATAACAAATTATTTTAACAAAGGACTATGATTTCATGATAATTAGGAATGGATGATAAAATTGAATAGTGTAACAATGGACTGTGATAATAGTACTTATCATAGAATGTACTATCTACTTAGGGAAAATATATGTATGTAGTCCATACTTAGATTATACTTAATTGGTATAAACCATAATTACTTGCTTATTATTTAGGGTTAAGAGATATTTGATTCTTGAAATTATAAAACAGATAGTTTGTGATTGAGTAGTCTGCTCATGTGCAATAATATATGATATTGTGGGATGTCTTAGAGTGTATTATGTTTGAAAATTACAATGTAAATATATGTTAAACCTGGTTAGTATAAAATATAATTGTTATGTCTAGATAAATTCATATGTTTAATGAACAAAATGTATGCATATTCGTTATTCCTATGAATAGTATGCTTTATGAAAAATTTTAGGCCTTATTTATGTGTGCATACAATGCCTCCTAAAAATATAATAGATGCTATAATGAAATATTATTTATTTTTGAGAACTGAGACTTTCATGTTAAATCTAGTTGTTTGAACAAATCTTATGTTTCCATTGATTTATACTACTTTATTATGGCTATTTGTGAAAAATATTAGTAGTTATGCTTAAAAACACTAGATTATGATAAAATAGGTTATCATAGGGCATAGTATGTTTAGAAGCTAATTATGGAAATTATAATCTATAGTTAGATGTATCTTATACTCAGATGGTATAAACTGTAGTCATTATTTCTAGTATGGGATAGATAATAATGTAAGATTCATTCATACATTTGATAGAATAAATGTAATCCTTGATTACTCCTAAGTTTAGCACATTATTTGATATGATTGTTAGTAGGATGTAAATTATATAAATTTTGTGGTTAAATTATGTTTGACCAATCTTGCATTGCTGATACTAAGTAAGGAGTGAGACAGACTTCACTAACTTACTATCATCACAATGCCAGATGAAGGCAATTCAATCAAGTGGTGTGTATGAATTTGATTAATCTATAGATTGCTATTATTTATTATTCTTAAAAATTTATCCAAAATATGTTTAGTGAGACATTTCATTTCATGAGTATGATTTAAATGTTTGTGTGATATCTTCCAATAGAATGGGATTTTTATGATACAATGTATGTTTAGTTTTAGAAATCATATGACATATAGGTACTTGCTTATCTCTATGGAATCCTACACTACCACTATCTACTCATACATGAAGGGACGCACATTTATTGATGGGATTAGAACATGGAATCATTGGTCTGTGGTTAGTGTGGAAAAGTACTCAGACGATGTTATCCTTTCCCACAGTAGTAATACTTTTTAGATGACACTTGAGATTGCCAAAAATATTATAGCATCTGAGGAAATCATACTCTATGGATACATGTATCTTATTTATGTACATTGTATTTATTATTGGAAAAAAATTCATGAAGATTTATAATTAACTATTATTGTGAATTGACAACTATGGATATATATTTTACAAATAGTGGTTGGTTATTTGTAATTACTTTCTGTGTTTGTATTATGATGTGTTTCATATGTTGATAGTGATCAGTGACTGTTAGATGTCATGTTCATATTTACAATTGTCACTCTTAGACTATTTTTTATGATCACTAATTGTATTCTTGTGATGTAATCTATTTATAGTATATATGTTTAATTTAAACAACAATCTCATATTTCTAGTTAGACACCAAAGAGGTTGTTATATATGCCATATATGTCTAAACAGTTGTACAAAATATACTCACAGTATGCAATACACACAAGTATTTATTATTGTATGAAAATATATTTCAATAATTCAATCATGTTATTCTCAAGGAGTCAGATAACTCATAGCTAATTTATTCCATAATCTTACATTTAAATAACTTAATTCCTTTCCTAGCTGACTATTTTCATATGGTTATAGTTTTAGTCCCTTGAATAGTTTATGAATCATTCTAGCCATATATTAACTATAGGTATAATCCATACATATGATTACTTTTACATTATAGCATGTACCATATGTAAATACTCAAATTACATGTAAATAAAATACCAATGTTCATTTATATCTCTTAATCAAGAACTCCCTATGGTTTCATTTATCCTTGAAGCTTCCCTGCTCACAAAACATATTAACAATCTTTGAAAGATAATGAATTCTACACTATAATTATCCATCAAAATTTTTATTATGTTTTGGGGAGTTATGCATACATGTAGTTGGTGTCCTACTCCTCTGGAGTCTCTAATTAAATTATAATAATTAATATAGTTATGGACACACATTAATACATTCTATATGTACATATACCCCTGTATAAATTAAACTACCCATAGGAGGCACTGATCACATGTCCTCAAAACAATAAATACTATATAAGAATATATTAATAAATATAACTAAGGGATTCATGAGGATTTAGAAATATTTTAATAGAATATATTAATAATCAACTATAAGATATTAATATTCCATATTGTTAATAATCAGGTACTATTGCCAATAGACTGTCTATATCCTTTTTTATGTTAAATCCACATCAAACTCTCATGTAGTTTGTTCAAGTAATTAGTCTTCCTAAACTTAGTTTAGTATAAATCATAAATGTCACATTAATTGTTGAACCCAATGGATAGCTATCAGTCTATTATATATATTCTATTTCATTCTATTTTACTTTATTGATTTGTGATTAGGATAGATGCCATACCTTGCATAAAGTCTCATATCATATATACTAAAAATTTAGGTAGATTTATAATATAAACATACATCCCATTATATATATATATATATATATATATATATATTGCATTATTTAAAATGTTCTTCTACATAAATATAAATTCCTTTCCATGTTGATATAACTTATTGATTACCATTATAAATCATCCCAACATTGACTTATGTGTAATATATATATATATATATATATATATATATATATATATATATATATATATATATATATATATATATATTGCATTATTTAAAATGTTCTTATACATAAATATAAATTCCTTTCCATGTTGATATAACTTGTTGATTACCATTATAAATCATCCCAACATTGACTGATGTGTAATCAAATAAATAATACTTCCTATTTTAAGCTAGATACTAAAAAGAATGTGCCTTATGATCTCTTATCAAACATCCATATAGAAATGGAATGACATGTAAGGCTGGAAAATTATATTTTCCAAATTTCAAGATATGTACTTAATGCCTTGGAGGAGGAAAGAGCATACTGAGAAGTCAGTGATTTCATTAAGATTGTTAAGTACATATTTTGGAAGAGAGGCCTTATTAAGTTTGACTAGGCATTTTACCCAAATTTAATTGTTTGGTAAACACCTTCGCCTACTAGATTAATTATACAGTGAATCAAATACTAAACATGCCTATGTTGTTAATAAAAATGAGAAAATTAATAGAAGTGTAAAACATTTAGTGATTAATATAATTAAAGAATAATAGAACTAAATACATATAAAATATCATCACTAGTTTAAGAAATTAAAAACAAACCATATGTTGGTAGACACTGCACTTAATTATAAATCATTGCCTAGAGTTATAAGTAGCTACACTATGTTGTCACCATTAAACATCAAATATAACATAGTGGGACACAATCTTAGGTGTATACAAGCATATAAAGTATAAAGACTAAAAATCTCTACATACTAAAACATATAAAGTATAATACTATGGTGATTTATATAACTTTAGTATTTGGTAAATTACTGTATATAATGATTTTACTAAGTTTTGAACTCATAATATAATTTATGAATTGTATAATAGATGGGATTTAGTATATTAAATCATTTCATAAATTTTCATTCAACCAAGTCTAATAAAATCACTGCATAATATATATGAACCACCTCATTAATTTATATCAGTAACTGTATATTTAATAGACTCAATAAAATTGCCATTCTTACTACGCTGTCTATCAGGCTTATAAAATTGGATATATATCAAATGGTTACAATGTTTAGATGAATAAATCAATTAAATTGTCTTGTTATTCCTTCTACTTCTTGGTCTCACTATAGTTCTACACCACATGCTCCACTTTCTACCATTCTCCTCCATATCCTGCTATGCCCTTCTTCTCTTTCTTTTTCCTTGAATTTCTTCTCTATCCTCCATTTATATTTTTTCCATTCACTAAGTATGGCATGAGTCTTGTTTTAAAGCTATCCTTTTTGTAAAAATAAATCATTGCTTTTTCCTATTAAAGATTCTTTTATTTCTTTTAAAACTCTCACTTTTGTTTTAATTCCATTTTATGATTTTCTTCTTCTTTTTTATCTTTTTATCTTTTTCTTTATTTTTATTCCATTTTATTTATTTTATGAGAATTTATTTCCTTTTTTTGCTTTATTTATTTTTAGATTATATTTACTAATTAATAACAATAATATGGCTTACTGATAAATTCAATAATCAATAAATTCAACTTTATTTCAATTACACAAATTATAAAACATTAATGGTTATAAATATGACTAACACACAATCATAAAAAATGATTTCCAAATAACCATTAAGCAAAACTAACCATGTGCATGCAATTCTAAATGTAGCAACCTTAAACAAACTATGCTAATGCATCTAACATGTGCTATTTATTATGGTGTGTGTAGGGTTATATCCATATTTCTCTATTTTCCTCCAACATCTCCATGTACATCACCCTCTCTGATGATTATCTCCCTCCATCATGCTCAGATGGATGAGTTCTCTTGCGTCAACCTCACAATAACCAAGTAGTTAGACTATAACATCATGATAAACATACATCACAAAATATAGATGAAATAACAAATCAACATGTTCATAATGTAAACATGTACAATAAAAATAACTCAAAGCAATGAAATCATGTAACCTAATCAATAGCCTACTCTTCCATAATAGCATATATTTCAAAGCTTAGTGAAAAATAGTGAAATCAAATATGTCAACTATAAATATCCATAGATAATCAAATAGTTTACTTATTAAGGAAGTAGGATGTAACATCCTTCTCCCTAATGCTATTCATCATCCTAGATGACTCTTATTCCAACATAAGTTATGAATTAAAAACATTATTTAGTAAAAAAATATCATAGCATAAAGTATCAAATTAAGCAAATAAATATGAAATTCATATGTATAACTCATAATATCTCTCCCAAATAGCTCTATCCTCAAAGTGTTAGTCCCATAAAACTGTTGATGCTGGAAAGTACACCTTGCAGTAGGAAAACAGATTCCTGCCCTCTCCCCGCAACATGGAAACCCCTCTCTCGCCTGTGGGACAGCGAAGCAGGAGAGGAGAGTCTCTAGGTATGGGCTAGTTCCCTCTGATGTATCTTGTTTGTTTCAGGTAGCGCAAAAATATAGGTATATAGGTATACTTGGGGGGGATGAAAAGAGAGAGAGAAAAAGCATGAAAATAAACAGCCTACTCTAAAAGAGGTGATACACCAAAAACAGGTTGACCTTCCACATCCACTCTCAGAACCAAGGAAATACAACATACACTGAAACTTGGCAAAAAAGACCAGGTTGCTGGGATGATAGGGAGGTTCTAGTGAAAGATATAGGAAATAGGGACTCACCAAGATGCTGTGGAATGCATACTGTAAGTGACCTCCTCTGTTTCTGCACCCCAAATAGAACTCTTCACCTGTAAGCTACAAACTGACATTTTGTAGATAGCTGGTACATTGGTATTTAAAACCTGTGAGAGCATTTAAAAGGAAATGACTGAGCACAAATTAAACACACAGAACATACACAGAGTATCCATCCAAGAAAGAGGTAAAAAATGTATTTATTGATTCAGGTGGGGAAAATGCAGAGCAGTGCTCTTTACAAATTGGGGAAGCAGCAGATCCTGATAAATGAATAAGTCTGCCCATTTATAGAGAAAATCCAAGAGGAGTCTTATTGGAAAGAGTGAAAAAACACTATTGATGATGTCATAAGTCTACCAAGACCATGCTTGTTGCCTCATTTTGCGTGCTGGTCTTCTCCTTCGGTGGCTGGGCAGGTTTTTTCCTGTGTTTTGCAAGTGTTTTTCACCACCTCATATTGTGGGTGGCGAATTTGCCACCCACTACAGTGGATTGCATGTAGGACTTCTGTCGACGTCGGCTGATAATCTACCGACTATGGCAGTTTTACCGATGTTGGCCTATGTAATCTATCGATGGCGGTAGTTTTGTTGACGTCGACCGATGTTAGTGGCCTCTTTTTCTCTGTAGGCATTGTAGGCAGTGTTTTTGCCACCCTCTGCATTACATGTAGGGGGTCTCTTTTTACCTGCCCGTGTTGTGGGTGGCGATTTTACCGCCCTCTACATTTTCTCTGTGCTTCCTTTTTTGCTAAGTGTTGAATGCCCCAATTTTTTCCCTTCTTCTCTCCTTGTGTGAGCATTTGAAGACTCTGTCTTTTGCTACTATGAACATCAACGAATGAGGCCGATGAACCATTGCTCTGAAATGGAACTGTCGAACCTTGAAGACGGACCTTGCAACCCAAAATGACTAGCCATGCAAATCAGGTGTAGAAGGTGACCGAGATTTTGCCTAAGGGACAAAAGTGGGTCAACAAATTGGTGACTCACAGGGTAAGCATGCCTGCTAGGCTTAGAACCCAGTTGCCTTACATTCCATTGGGTGTGGAGTCAGATGGTGACTTTGAATGGAATTATCCACAACTTTCGAGATCCCAGAATCAAATACACATAAATTACCCCCCAAACAAAGGGAAACACACAAAGCTAAAAACAACTAACTGTGTAAACTGCACTTAGGAAAAACAGGAAAGAAAACAAGGGAAACTATGTACAGCTAAACCAAGAAAAATTAGTGGCAATGTTTCAGATGTATCCCATTGACTGGGATACACAATTCTTCACCGTCTAACCGAGAGAGTTGGAACGCGTTATGTTGCTTGCACTGAGTAATCATGTAAGGACCACTCCAGAGGGCATCAAATTTTGCATGTTTTCCAGGCTTAGCTCTATCTTCGTCCCATTTTAGGACAATGTCTCCTTTGATGAAATTTTTTGATGAAGACCTTTTGTCAAAATGTCCTTTCACCTGCTATTGGTGACTGACCATAGAGACCATTGCCCAATTTCTTACCTCTTGGAGCTCCATTAGTTCACACAATCTGACCTCCATGCTGCTTCCTTCTTCCAACTGCAGCTGATAAGCGAGGTCCAGTGCTGGCAATTCAAGTGAGATAGGAAGCCTTGCTTCCCTTCCATACACAAGCGTATATGGAGAATTTTTGATTGATCTCTTCAGAGTGATTTGATCGGCCCATAGAGCTATTTTCAACTTGGCATGCCAAGTTTTCTGATTTTCTTCCATGGTCCTCTTTATAATCTTGATCAGATTTTTGTTGGTGTACTCAGCCAACCCATTTCCTTACAGGTAGTAATTTGATGAAGTGCTAAGGTATATACCATACCTTAGCGCCCATTCACTAGTTTTGGTTCCCAAAAAAGCCAAGGCGTTATCTGAGATTATGGTGGCTGGGACCCCAAACCTTGTCACTAAATCCTCATAGAAATCCAAGACTGCACTCTCGTTCACTTCTTTCAAAGCAATGGCTTCCACCCACCTGGTGAAATAATCTGTAGTAGTCAAGACCCATTTGTGTCTGGCACTGGAGGGAGGATTGATCATCCCTATGAAATCCAGGCTTGACTGCATGAATGGTTGTTCAACTTGAATGGGCTGTAGGGGCATGGCAGCCAATCACTACTTTTTGTCAAAGAGTGCACACTTTTGGCATTTCCTTACCCAGGCATGGGTATCCTTGAAGAGAGTGGGCCAGAAATAGCCAGCTCTCATTATTTTTTCTGCTGTGGTCTTAGGGGCGAAATAGCCACCTGCTGGCCCATTGTGAAACTTAGCCAATACCTTGTCAGCCTGATTGGAGTCAATGCATCTCAAGAGAACCCCGGAGAGATCCTTCCTAAATAATACCCCATTAATCAAAACACAGGGAAGGGATTGAAGTTTAAAATACCTTCTTCCGAACCTACCGAGACCTTGTGAACATTCGCCCGTAAGAAGGAAATGCCTCATGTCCAACGTCTAATCTCTTACGATCACTGGTTCTTCTGTAGTGGCTGCATCATGGATCAGCAAGCTGTCTTCACCCTTTTGCCTCAAATCTGCCACTAGCTGTTCACATAGGCCCCTTCCTCTCACCAACTTGGCAATTTTGATGTCTATATCATACTCCATCACTTTGGTGATCCATCCCACTCTTTTCTCGTTTAAGTCTCGATTGGTCAAGAAATCCTTGATGCCAAGATGTGGAACCATGAGATGGATCCTGCTGTTTGATAACATACATCTAAATTTTTTCAAGCTGCGCACCACTGCCAGGACTTGCTTCTCTACGTAGGTGTACCTGATTTCAAAGTCCTCTAACCCTTGGCTAAAGAAGGTGAGTGGTTATTTGAGGTCATCACTGTTTGCTTGAGTAAGCATAGTAGATATTACTTCTCCATTGCTGAAGATATAGAGATTGAGGTCTTTATTGAAGTCGAGGCTGATTAGAGCGGGAGCCTGGGTCAAAGCCTGTTTGATAGATTCAAAGCTATCCTTTCTTGGCGTTGTCCACTTGAATTCTTGACCCTTCCTTAGCAAGGAGGTTAGGGGTTTAACTATTTCAGAAAAATTCAAAATGAACCTCCGAATGAAATTTATCCAGCCAAAGAAACTCTGCAGGCCTTTCTTGTGCTTTGGTAGGGACATCTCCCGGATGGAGCGGACTCTTTCAGGATCAATAGACAAACCTTCCTTAGACACAATGTGGCCAAGAATTTTCCCCTCATGAATCGCAAATACACATTTCTTTGGATTTAGGGAGATGCCAAATTCCCTGCACCTCTCAAAAATCTACCTGAGGTGCTTTATATGCTGTCCCACCTCCTTGGACAAAACTGTTATATCATCGAGGTACACCAGCATGTTCTTATTTATCAAACCACTGAAAGCCATGTCCATGGCTCGCTGGAAAGTAGCACCAGCATTGGATAGCCTGAAAGACATTTTTTGGTAGGCGAACGTTCCCCATTTAGTGGTGAAGGCTATTTTGTATTGGTTGCAGCCCCGTACCAGAAGTTGATTATATCTTGAATAACCATCTAGGAGGGAGAAACGTTCAGAACCAGTTACCTTTTGGAGGATCTGCTCCATGTTCGAAAGGGGATAATGATCTTTTAAAGAGACTTTATTAAGGTCTCTAAAGTCGACGCACAACCTGATCTCCCCATTTTTCTTTCTAACTGGAACCAAATTGGCCAACCATGAGGAATGTTTGATCAGAAATATAATGCCGGACTCAATCAACTTGACCAATTCTTTCTGCATAAGGAGCTTGATCATCAGATTAACATGTCTCTATTTTTGTGTGACTGGTTTTGCACCTTCCTCTAATTCAATGGTGTGCTGGGTGAGTCTTGGATCGAAGCCTTTCAAGTCACTATAATTCCAGGCAAAGACATCAGCGAACTCATGACATAACAGAATGAAAGCTTGCCTTTCTTGAAACGTGCAGACCTTATCGAGCACCAGTAACTTGTCCTTGAAGATTTCAACTTTTTCATAATTCTCCTCTTTGGTAGTGATGCATGCTTTGTCATCTCTTAGTTGGTCCTCTCCATTGAAAATACTTTCAAGTGTGACCAGACCATTAGGGAGTTTATTGTTCTTCAATTGAACAATCTGATTTCCATATTGCTGCTGCAATTTTGCTTGATTGTGGACCGCAAACTCAGCTTCCTCTTGCAGGAAAAGAGCTATCTGCTAGTCATTTTTGAAGACCTGCTAATTTGTAACATTTTCTGGAATTGAAGGCCGAACCACCACTTTTAAATGGCATGAACCACAACCCCTGCTTATTTCTTTTGAAACATCAAATTGGGCACCAACAGCTGCCAACCTGTCAGCCTGCTTATTCTGTTCCCTGGGGATCGAGGTAATGTTAAGAGCAAGGAAATCTTCCATCAAATTCCAGACTCTGTGCTTGTAAGACTTCAGTAAGGAGTTCTTGGTCAGGTTTAGGCCTCTTATTTGGTTCACAATTAATTCATTGTCCCCTAGGATTTGCAACTTCTTGATCCCTCTCTTTCTTGCCCACTCAAGTCCATGAATCAAGAAGTGGAAATGGAAAGCTGAAAAGTACCTTTCTTTAGAAGGGGAGATTAACATTGCCCCACCACCAGCACCTAGTTTGCTTTTGGAACCGTCGAAGTATAACTACCACAGGCCAAGGTCTTCTTGGTTCTCCTTCATTATATTGGGCATGACGACACTTTCTTCATGCAAGTAATAGACGCCAAGGTCTACCTCCTCAATAAACTTATAAGGATTGTGCTCAAAGTTATTGCTTCCCCACTCATCCAAGAGTAGATCTGCGACTCCTTCAAGAGTAGAAGATGAGGACTTGTCCATTTGAGAGTCTTCTGGATCAATGATAGTGTAACTGACATTCGCTGCTTTGGGTGAATAGGGCTCTAGGTGATCCTTGTAGAGTGGCTCAGATTCAGTTTTCACCTTGGTCTCGTATTTGGTTCTGAAAACTAGATATGACCAATTCGCTGCTAGATAACCACCTATCTTGGACGTAAAGTCCCTAGACAAACAGATTGCAAAATATGGAGGAACGTCCGCTACCACTATATCTTGGGGATTGAGAATGTCGGGCAGGCATGCAATGTTAAACTCAATCCCTTCAGGACTTTGACTATCTTTGCGGGCATCCCATCTAGTTACAAGACTCCCTTGTTCATCACTTCATACTTTAACCCCATCTTATCAGTAATGCACTTGGGCATTACTGAAGTGCTGGCCCCGCTATCAATTATGCAATTATGTACTAAGAAATCCCCTATGATCAAAGATACATAAAAAGGGGGAGTCTTTTCTTCTTTCTTTACCTGACTTGAAGCAGAAGACTACCCATTCATCATTAGGACGCTATTAGTGTCTGTTGGGATGGCTTGGCGATCTATCTCATGCAATTCTTTCTTCAATACCTCCTTTTGTCCTGGAAGAGACAATGAATCCCATAGAGAAATGCTCACATGCAATTTCTTCATTTGATCAATTATATTAACTTTGGCGCTGATCTCCTTCATACTTTCCTTTGGGCTGATCCCAGTTGGAGCTGTAGATTGGGGAGCTAAAGGTGCAAATGGTTGTCTGGGAATTGGGGCCTTTTGAAAAGGGTGTGATGGAGGATTCATTGCTGCTTGAGGGGAAGCTTGCACTTCTCCAACTGCTCTTCTTTTAAATCTCATATTGGCTGCAACGTAATCAACCTAATTGTCTGCAGCGCCCCCATGATTAATTACACAGAGTTCTCCTTCTTTGTGATTTATCAGGGTAGAATCTGACTGAGTTTGATTGTTACTTGTGCTGGGTTGGGCTGGAAACTCAAAAAATTGGGAAAAATTAATAGACTGATTTTTTGAATTCTGAAAGAAATTCATCATGTCATTCATATGGGCAACTTTTTCTTGACCTTGTCCCATGGTTGAACAACCTGGCTGCTCCTGTACTAGATTGTTTTGAGTAGGCACCATGGCTTTAGATGACGAAGAGGGGCCTGAGTTATAATTTTGATAAGGCCTGGTTGTAGTGAGCTGCCCCTGACCTTGGTTATAATTTTGAAAGGGGGGTCTAGGGGCATGGCCATAATTATGATAACCCTGGTTTGGCTTGTTGCCTTGAGCTTGCTACCTTTTAAGGGCAACAAGTTCATTTGACATGCTCTGCAACAGGCCCTTAACTTCATTTAATTCATTGGATGGAAAAGCAATTGGCTTCTCAATCACAGGTAGGGGAGCAATTATGGGAGTGATAGCCTGAATTGGGGGCAATGGTTCTAGAAAAAGTGGCATATGAGGCCTAGGAGCAATTTTTCTGGCTTGAATCAAGCAATTTTTGGCCGCAATGGCTATGTCATACGCAGCCGGCAATATATGTCCTCCCATAGATTGGATCATCATAGCAATGTCACTATTTAATGCTTTTAAATAGTACAAGAAAGTGTAGCTAGGGGTCGGCCTTATCAGGATGGGAATTCTATCCCAAGTCTTTTGAAAATACGTATTAAAGTCCTGCATGTACTCATGTGGGGCTCTTTTTATAGTTGTCAGCTGCTCAGCAAGAGAGAGGCTGTCACTTTTCTCCCCAAAATGACCAATTAAATGGGTGCCCAATTCATTCCAAGAATGTATGGAATTCACAAGCAAGATGCCGTACCAGTCGAGAGCTTTCCCTTTCAAAGACAAGGCTAACAGTCTGATGGCAATATTTTCTTATGTTATATTGTGAATATTGCAAAGGTTGGCAATATTCTTGATATGCTCAACGACTATAATAGGTCCCACTCCATCAAAAGAGGGCACATTTTTTAAAGCTATTCAGGGGATCGGATCATAACGTGGGAGGTTTAAAGGGCTCTCACCACGAAAACATGCAAAAGGCAATGCCATGGCTGGAATAGGTTGTATTTGTGGCTGAAATGGATTGATGTTCCTAGCAACAAGTCTAGGAGGATTTAATAGTGGATAAGGGCGCGTTCTTCCAAACCTGAGCCTTTTAGCAGAGTTTAACGGCAGCTCAATGAAAACAAAAGGGACCCCTCTTGAAGCTGACCTTGTGGTAACTTTTGGCATAGAAGTTTAAGTGACTGGTCTTAAAAATAAAGAACTGAGCTCTTACCAGCAGAGTCGCCAGATGCTGATAAATCTTTGAAATGACTGTAGCAGGACCAACATCAATCCTGAAATACTATTGCATTGAAAAATACAGTCCCACCAGGCGTGCCAAAACTGTTGACGCTAGAAAGTGCACCCTACGGCAGGAAAATAGATTCCTGTCCTCTCCCCGCAACATGGAAACCCCTCTCTTGCCTGTGGGATGGTGAAGCAGGAGAGGAGAGTCTCTAGGTATGGGCTAGTTCCCTCTGATGTATCTTGTTTGTGTCAGGTAGCGTAAAAATATAGGTATATAGGTATACTTGGGGGGGATGAAAAGAGAGAGAAAAATCATGAAAACAAACAGCCTACTCTAAAAGAGGTGATACACCAAAAATAGGTTGACTTTCCACATCCACTCTCAGAACCAAGGAAATGCAACATACATACACTGAAACTTGGCAGAAAAGACCAGGTTGCTGGGATGACAGGGAGGTTCTAGTGAAAGATACAAGAAACAGGGACTCACCAAGATGCTGTGGAATGCATACTGTAAGTGACCTCCTCTATTTTTGCACCCCAGATAGAACTCTTCACCTGTAAGCTGCAAACTGACATTCTATAGATAGCTGGTACATTGGTATTTAAAACCTGTGAGAGCATTTAAAAGGAAATGACTGAGCACAAAGTAAACACATAGAACATACATAGAGTATCCATCCAAGAAAGAGGTAAAAACTGTATTTATTGATTCAGGTGGGGAAAATGCAGAGCAGTGCTCTTTACAAATTGGGGAAGCAGTAGATCCTGATAAATGAACAAGTCTGCCCATTTATAGAGAAAAGCCAAGAGGAGTCTTATTGGAAAGAGTGAAAAAACACTATTGATGATGTCATAAGTCTGCCAAGACCATGCTTGTTGCCTCATTTTGCATGCTGGTCTTCTCCTTTGGTGGCTGGGCGGGTTTTTTCCTATGTTTTTCAAGTGTTTTTTGCCACCTCATGTTGTGGGCAGCAAATTTGCCACCCACTGTAGTGGATTGCATGTAGGACTTCTGCCGACGTCAGCCTATGTAATCTGTCGATAGTGGTAGTTTTGCCGATGTCAGCCGATGTTAGTGGCCTCTTTTTCTCTATCGGTGTTGTGGGCGGCAATTTTTTTGCCCTCGGCATTGTGCGTAGGGGGTCTCTTTTTACCCGCCCATATTATGGGCAGTGATTTTGCCACCCTCTGCATTTTCTCTACGCTTCCTTTTTTGCTGTGTCAAATGCCCCAGTTTTTTCCCTTCTTCTCTCCTTGCATGAGCATTTGAAGACTCTATCTTTTTCTACTGTGAACATCAACGAATGAGGCTGATGAACCATTGCTCTGAAATGGAACTGTCGAACCCTGAAGATAGACCTTGCAACCCGAAATGACTGGCCATGCAAAGCAGGTGTAGAAGGTGACCGAGATTTTTCCTGAGGGACAAAATTGGGTCAACAAAAACCTTGCTCTATGACATTTACCTATTATAAAAATAAAGTTTTCAAGTGTCTCTTAATCTAAAAGGTTTCATCATGACCACTCTATTGTCTAAAACTGGCAAAACAAACATACATACTATAGGACTGACCACTTCTAATACCTCTAAGGGTCCTACATAATTCGGTGAAAGTTTCACTGACTTCCCAAAATCATAAGAAATCATTATAAAATTCAAAAATAAATGGCCAAGGAGAGTTCCACAAAACCTTCCAGCCCCTATGCACATCTCTTCAACCTAGAGTGTTTTTCTCATTCTAGATAAAATTATTCAAAGATGTAAAAATGTTGTATATAAGTTATAATATCATTACTCTACATAGCTCCTGATAAGTATAACATGTCAATAATTCTGCTAGCTCTTGATAAGTATGATGATGAATAGGAACTAGAAATAGTACATTTCTAATATATATAAAATTAAGGAATAAATATTCCACCATATACATGTGTATGGCCATATGACTAAATTTGACAAGTCTGTCTATCAAATCCTAGATTTAAAAAGTTCATCTATCATATATAAACTTAGTAACTACTAATTTAATGTGAGGCTAAGTAGGATCCACTCCTGTCACTTAGTACTCACATTCCAAATTCACCACTCTTCCCTTAGGTCTCAATGACCAAATGATTTCCAAAATGTGCACAAGATTTAATGAATCATAAATAGATACTAACATATCATAAAAATTAAAAATATATGCTAAATAATTCCAGATGTACCAACATACATATAATAAAAATCATTCAATTATTCTATAATTGTATTAAGTTAGCACTAGCCAAACATAACTAGTATCATATTTCACAGCTTCACCTATAGTGTTATATTCATAGTTAAGATGCAATAATATTAAAGTTATCATAACATACAAAGGCCAAAGATAAAATCATCCTTAAAATATTACAAAAAAATAAGTGAGACAATGTCTCCTTGCTTGCAATACTAGCACGCAACAAGTTAAAAGTTTATCTCAACCCTTTCTAGACTAAAAAGAGGTTTCACACATCCTATGCCCTACTCACTCCTAGTAAAGGTACATAAATGAATCTTTCAAACAATATACTTTCATAAAAAAGAGAATGATATCAATCTGATAAGGAGATATAATAATATAACAATTATAACCAGCTTTTGAACCTTAATCTAAAATAAATTCAAGGTTTGCCACTCCACATGGTCTAATTTCACATGTTAGATAAGGTAGTGACTCTAAAAAGTCATTAGTGGAAAGTATAGAGCTAACATCTCATCAATAAATCTCTAAAGATACCCTCACAAGGTATAAATAAAAACACCACAACTCAAGTTGCCAAAATCACTTCATACTTACCAATTTTGTAAGAGTGATATAATAACCTACTTCTACAATAGAAAGGAAAATACTAACCACAAATATGTATCAATCCATCCAATATTAAAACTTCTATCTCAATCTAGAATTAGAAGATGGTATTCTATAAACTCCAAAGAATATGGTACAAAACAAAAGTTTAGAAATAACTTTTTAACATCAAGAAAATAACAACCCACTTATGGCTTATAATGATGTCAAATAAAAGTGAGGGAGTGACAAATCACCTCTATGCCCAATATGAGAGTTCATACTTCTTCCCAATCCATATAAACATAGGGGTGCTAATCCATAAACAAATGCCTAACACTTAGAAAATTGAAACCAAGACATCTACACTGTACTACAAGAAAATTCCCACCACACTAGGTGGTACGAAACTAAAAATGGTCTTATAAGATTTTCCAATCCTAAGATTTATATATATAAGACATAAAACTAATGCACATATACTTAAGTGAGAATCAACCCATGATTTTTAAACACTCACAATAAAAAACACAAATAATAGAGGTGACTTGATTAACAAGTAAGAATGTATTCATTCTCAATCTGTTCAACACAAATGATCAAAATATGGAAGGAATCTCTTGTTCCTAACTCAAGAACTATGTTATGCAATTACCTACCCAAACACCTTATATAACCAACACCATTGAGACACTAGATAAATGAACCCTTTAAAAACTCTAAAAGGGTACAAGTGCTCCTAAGGGTATACACTCATTATACCACACACATTCATAATTCTCATTTCTAAAAAATAGAAGAATGAAAAAATGATAATGGACTCATTAAGTCCTAGAATTTGAGCCACAACTCTGATACCACATGTAACAACACCACTAGGATCTAACCAGAAATAAATGATTTCTTTTTAATTAAACACATGTGCTATAAGTAGATTACAGCACACAAATATAAGTAGTGATCATAAAAAATACTCTAAGCATGAAAATTAAAAATAAGATCATGATATCTAAGAGTCATTGAACACTATAAATGTATGAAAACTCATCATAATACAATCATAAAAATTAATTACAAATATCCAACCAGTGCTAGTACAATACATAATCATTACTGTCAATCTATAGTAAATAGGTAATTATAATTATTCATAATAATGCTTTCAATAACAAATACAATATAATACAATATACATAAATAAGATACATGGCTCTCAAGAGTATGAATTTCTTGTACTCTCCAGTGTTTGTGGCAATCTCAAATGTCATCTCAATATGAATACTATTGTGGGAAAAGAGAGAATCATCCGAGTGCTTTTACACACCAACCATGAACTAACGATCTCCTACACTAATCCTATTATGGAATGGCCCTCCCTTCATGGATGAGTAGATAGTGACAATGTAGGAATCCAGAGAGACAAACAAGTACCTGTGTGCTATATGATTTCTAAAACTAAACATGTAGTGTATCATTAAAAACCCATTCTAATACAAGATAATGCATAAACATGTAAATCATATTCATGAAATGATAATTTCTCACTAAAAATACTTTGGACAAAGTTATAAGAATAGTAAATAATAGTGATCTATAGATAAACCAAATTGATACACACCACTTGATCAGACTACCTTCATCTATAATTATGATGCTAGTAGGCTAATGAAGTCCATCTCACTCCCTACTCAGTATCAAAAATGCGAGATTGATTAAACATAGCATAACCAAAATATTAATTCACTTTACATCCTATTAACAATCATAATACATAACATACTAAACATAAAATTAATCAAAGTATACATTTATTTCATGAAATATATGAATGAATCTTACATTATTATATATACCATACTAGAAATAATGATTATAGTTTAAACCACCTGAGTAAAATACACATTTAAATAAAAAATTTAACTACCACAATTAATTTTCAAACATACTACACCATATGATAACCTATATTACCATAGTCTAGTATTCTAAAACATAACTATTAATTACCACAACTAGTAGCAATTAAAATTTACAAAGCAAGTCTCAGTTAAAAAAAACATGTAACATTCTATCCTACATTTTTTTACACTCTTAAAGGTTGTATGCACACATACATAAAGTCCTAATAGCTATCACAAAACACACTATTCATAGTAATAACTAACAAGCATACATTTAATTAGTGAAACATAGGTGTGAGTCTAGATATAACAATTTCAATATATATCATCTAGGTATAACATAAATCTATACTATAGTAATCTATGACATCCCATACTATCATAGTTCACAAATACATAATTACACAACCAACTTATGATTCCAAGAAATAAATGACCTATAATCATAAATAAAAATCTAGCAAGTACATGTTTATATCACCCAAGAATACTCTATGTTTAAACAACATACCTGCATTCAAAAGAAACACAACCCATAAACACATATCATGATGCAGTATTATATGATAAATATGTCTAAGAACCTATATAAAATATACTCATAGTATGTACTACACATAATTACTCATTACTATATGTAAATATATTTAAACAATTCAGTCATGCTATTATGAAAGAGTCAAATAACTCATAGCTAAATTATTCCATAATCTTACATTTAAATAAATAAATTTCTTTCCTAGGTGATTATTTTCACACAGTTATAGTTTCACTCCTTTGAACACTTTATGAATTTGGAGCTCATTCTAACCATCTATTAACTATATGTATAATCCATACATATGAGTATTTATACATCATAACATGCACCATATATAAATACTCAAATGACATGTAAATATAATACCAATGTTCATTTATATCTCTTAATCAAGAACTCCCTATGGTTTCACTTAGCTTTGAAACTTCTCTTTTCATAAAGCATATTGATGATCTACATTATAATTATCTTTAAAAGTTTTTATTATGTTTTAGGGAGATTGTTATACATGTAGTTGGTGTCCTACTCTTCTTGAGTCCCTGACTAAGTTATGATAATGAATAGAGTTATGGACACATATCAATACATACTATTTGTACATATACACATGTATAAATTAAAATACCCATAGGAGACATTGAACACATGTCCTCAAAACAATAAATAATCTATAAAAACCCCTACATTCAATTATAACTCTAAGGGTTTCATAGGGATTTAATAAAATTTAAACAGAATATATTAATCATCAATTATAAGATATTAATATTCATAGTGTTAATAATTGGGTAATATTGTCAATAGATTGTCTGTATCCTTTTTATGTTAAATACACATAAAACTCTCATACAGTTTGTTTAATTAATTAGTCTTCCTAAACTTAGTTTAATGTAAATCATAAATGTCACATTAATTGTTAAACCCAATTAATAACTATTAGTCTATTCTATGTATTCTATTTCTTTATATTTTACTTTATTGATTTGCAATTAGGATAGATTTCCTACCTTGCACAAAATCCCATACCATATAGACTTATAATTGAAGTAGATTTATAATATAAACACACATCCCATTATATATTGTGATGTTTAAAATGTTCTTATACATAAAAATAAATTCCTTTCAATGTTAATTTAACTTATTAGTTACCATTATAAATTTCCCAAATATTGACTTATTTGTAAGCAAACATAGAATACTTCCCATTTTAAGCTAGATCCTAAAAATGATGCGCCCTATGTTTTCCTATTAGACATCGATATAGTAGTGGAATGACATGCATGGCTGAAAAATTGTATTTTCTAGACTTTAATATATGTACTTAATGCCTTGGATGAGGAAAGAGCATAGGGAGAAGTTGGTAATTTCATTAGGATTGTTAAGTACATATTCTAGAAGAGACACCTTATTATGTTTGATTGGGCATTTTATCCCAATTTTAATTGTAAGGTAACCACATTCACCTAGTAGAAGAATTGTACACTAAATAAAATACATGAATGCGCCTATGATGTTTATAAAAATGAGCAACTTAGCAGAAGTGTATAAAATTTAGTGATTAGTAGAAGAAAATAATAGTATAATTAAATATATAGAAAATATCATCGTTGGTTTAAGAAATTAACAATAGATCAGATGTAGGTAGATGTTGAACTTAATTTTAAATCACTACCTATAATTATAAGTCATTGCACTATCTTGTCACCATTAGACATCAAATATAGGACAATGGGAGATAGTCTTAGGTGTATACAAGCATATAAATTATATGAACTAAAAATTTATGCATACTGAAACATATAAAATATAATCCTATAGAAATTTATATAACTTCAGTATATGGTAAATTACTATATATAGTGATTTTAATGAGTAATGAACTCATAATATAATTTATCACATGTATATATATGGGTCCTAGTATATTAAATTGTTACATACATTTTCACTTAGCCAAGTCCAATAAAATCATTGCATTATATATATATATATATATATATATATATATATATATATATATATATATATGAAATACCTCAATAACTTATATTAGTCACTGTATATTTAATAGACTCAATAAACTACCATTCTTACTACATTGCCTAGAAGGATTATAAGATTGGATATATATCAAATAGCTACAATATTCAAATGAATAAATCAATTACAGTGCCTAATTGGTAAATCATTTTGATGTTCCTTCTACTGCTTGGCCTCACTCCACTCCTACAACACATGCTCCACTTCTTACAATTATCTTCTACATCCTATTGCACCCTTTTTCTCTTTCTTTTTCCCTAAATTTCTCTTCCATCCTACATTTATATTTTTTTCCATTCACTAAGTATGGCATGAGTCCTATTTTAAACCTATCCCCCTTTTTTTAAAATAAAGTGACTATTTTCCCTTTTGAAGATTCTTTTCTTTTTTTAAAACTCTCACTTTTGATTTAATTCCTTTTTATGAGTTTATTCTTTTTTTTTTCTTCTTTTTATATTTTTCTTTATTTTTATTCCATTTTATTTCTTTTATGGGAACTTATTTTCATTTTTCTACTTTATATAAATTTTAGAGTATATTCACAAAGTAATAATAATAATATGACTTATTGATAAATCCATTAATCAATAATTTCAAATTTATTCTAATTACACAAATTATAAAAAATTAATGGTTAATTATAATTAGCATATCATGACACAAGACAAGTTGCAAATAACCATTTAGCTAAACTAATCATGTGCAAGTAATTATAATTATATTAGCATTAAACACACTATGCTAACCATTCATCATGCATCTAACATGTGCTAGTTATGGTGGTGTGTGTAGGGTTTTATCTAGGTTTCGCTATCATCCTCCAACATCTCCATCTATTTCACCCTCTCTGATGATACTCTCTTTCCATCATGGTCTAAGGGATAAGTTCTCCTATATCAACCTCACAACAAGAAGGTAGTTAGACCATAATATCATGATAAATATACATCACAAAATATATCTAAATTAACAAATCAACATGTTCATAATGTAAACATATACACTATAAATAACTCACAAAAATGAAATAATTAAACCTAAACAATATCCTACTATCTCATAACAACATATATCTCAAAGCTTAGTCAAAAATAGCTAAATCAAATGTGTTAACTATATATACTCATAGATAATCAAATAGCTTGCTTAGTGAGGAATTAGAATGTAACACACTAGGACACACAGACACACACACAGACACACACACACACACACACACACACACACACACACACACATTCACTCATCTTATTGCTAATATATATAAATCAGATCAGACTTATCCATTCAAGTGATCAAATGATCTTTCATTTACATACATTCTAGTATATTATCTATTTAAGTCTATGTTTATGTTTGGAATTTATATATTATTTTCTATCTTTTAGTACTATCATAGTTCACTTCTATATAACTTTGTATAGAAGTCCAGTAACAACCCTAAAGTATGCATAAACTATAATTAGCATATATTATCCAAAAATAATAGTTGGTATTTATATCTAAACTCAATATAAATATATGGGTAATTCATATTATATAGAAATAGTTGGTGTTTATATATATTCAATTCTTATAAGTACTCAATTCTTATAGTATACATAAGCCCAATATACTATGCTAGTGTCAATTCTTATATAAAAAATTGCTTCAAATACATATACGGTACCATCACAATTTAAAGAGATCAACACATAGAAAAATCTCATGAATTTAAAAAATCACCTACCTCACTATGGGGTTTTAATGGGGCTAGTGAACTCCAAAGAAATAATATTTTACCTAGTTCCATCTCTCCTCCTATATTGTTATCTTCTTCTCTCTTCCTTCTATGCTTCTATTGTGTCTTCCTTTGTCCTATTGCACCACCTTTCATCTTATCATGCATAAGTATGGCACTTTATTTTTAAATATTTTTCTTTCTATTTTTCTTTGTTTATTTTTGAATTTCTTTCTTTTTAATTTTCTTAAATTTAAAACATTCTATTTCCCTTAATTTACTATTCTTTTGACTTTCTTTTCTTTTTCCTATGTTTTTTTATTAAAATATAAAATATCATATTTTATTTATTTATCTCTAATTACAACAATTAATCTATATTCAGTAATTAAATTAGCACTTTAAATTTTAAAATGGTTTAATGATAAATCTGTTAATCATTAACTTCAAATTTGTATTAATTATGTAAATCATTCTAGATAAATTTCAAAAAACCATTAAACCATGCTAGTGACCATGTTTAAAATAACTATCTAATGAAAATAACATCAAACACATTATAATAACCATTTATTATGCACCTAATCATGTCTTGGCTAATGTGGTGTGTGCAAGGTTCTAGTTGATTTATCTATCATCCTCCGATATCTCCATCTATGTTACCCTCTCTGATGATGCTCTCCCTCCATCACACTCTAAGGGATAAGTTCTCCTACATCAAATTCACAAAAAGTAGGTAGTTAGACCATCACATTATGATATAAATACATCATAAAATGTAACTTAAATAACAAATCAACATGTTCGTAGTGTACATATATACACTACAACTAACTCATAACAATGTAATCATATAATCTAGGTAATATCCTACTATCCCATAACAACATATATCTCAAAGTTTAGTTAAAAATAACCAAATCCAAATTTGACATTATAGATATCCATAGATAATCTATTAATTTTTCTTGGTGAGGAATTCGGATGTAACACTATCACCAAAACTACATGTGACCATTTCTAATACCATCATCAGTGCTGATTGTAACTATCAATCCACCAAATTTATTTTAATAAAGGTATTTTTGTATTTATTGAGTGCTCATATGGTTCATTGGCATGTGAAGGATTTAAATCATTGATAAGTTATGGGTTGAGTTCCATAAAAAAAAAATTAATTAAAATCCTTAGCACCCATATGACCATGTGATAGAATTTTTTACCTCTTATACAAAAAGATTTCTTTCCTACACTATTGAGAATCATCGTTTAAGCTACTTTATTTCCAATTTTCAAATAAATTATAAGTTTTATTGACTCTTACTTTTTTGTGAACTTTGAAATAGCCATATATTTTGATCCATACCTCGAATCAACTTGTTTTTTTAAGTGCATAATTTTTCATGATATTCATAGAAATGAAATTATATTGGTTTATTTTTTATTAGGATTGTATTTTCAATGAATCAACTTATTTTTTTTAAGTCCATAATTTTTCATGATATTCATAGAAATGAAATTATATTGGTTTATTTTTTATTAGGATTGTATTTTCAATAAATTTTCTATAATCTAGTACATGTAAAACTCTGTTGAACTAAATTAAAAATGTAAAATTCACTCATTTATAAAATTCCAAAATTTTATTTGGGGCTTCTATTAATGAATATTTTCATTGTACTCTCAATCATTTATAAATTTCTATTGGGAGGTTTATTGTGTTTTTTATTCAAAACCTCATCTACCTTCATGCATGTGTGTCTTGATTTTCACACCCTTTTCTTAGTTACAAGTAATAAATATGGAATATTGATCATTCTAATTTTGGCCCTTATTACTCCTTGGTGTTGTTATTGATTTATCATTAGTTCTTCCTATTTTTGGAACTACTCTTACATTGATATGGCCCTTCTTCGATAAATAGATAGTTTCATTATTTAGATATATTCTTGTATACATAATATCTTCTTTGTACTCTTTTGGTATTTTTGGGGATATATTATACTCACAATGAATTATAAAGTGCTTTGGGGTGTTTAATTTTTATAGCCTATAATAACTTAATGCTTGTGTGCCTTATTTTACACAACCTTTTTCTATTTCATTTATTAGTGTCTCCCATCACCATTAATTCCATCCTTATTTTAGAGAACGTTTATTTTCATCGACACCTTAATAGTCAGTTCGTATACTTTTAGTGAGTATTTTTTGGCATTCCCAATTTTTTTAATTATTTGGTGTCTGAGTAATGGATTCAAACCACTCACACAGTCATTTCCATCTTCTTCATATAGTTTATGGAATTCTTTTTGTACTCCTTTATAGTTTCAACACTTACTTGGTATTATTACCATCTACCATACCTAGTGTCTGTCTTCAGTGTTTCATTAGTGGATTTGGATCACTCAGGGAATTTTTAATTCTTCACCATGTATCAATTCTTCTTGAAATTTATTTATTGATTAATTTCATCCCATCCAATGCATTTACAGTAATGGATTTCATCCCATCAAGTACATTTGTCATGTACTTAGTCTAGTTTTTTGAGAAACCTTTATTTTCTATCTCATTTTTCTAGGTTATACTTTATTGTACATGGGTACCTTGTCTCATCTCTCTTTTTGGTAGGATTATTTTCCCTATGGGTTTTTTCCTTTCTCTTTTTTATTATATAACATTTTGTACATGGGTACCTTATCAGGTCTATTTATTAGGACACATTTTTAGAGGATTCTGAGCCTCATTTATTTTTTGTTAAACTTACCTAAGTTTAACATAAGGGAGGGTTTTAGTGAAATATTTATACATTTTCATATTTTATTTAAGTTTTAATTAGTTAATTTAGCTTTATTTAATTTTTTTGACTTAGTCTAGCATGCACACCTCATAGTCTTAGATTATGATATGTGGCATTCATATCTTGATCACTTCATCACTTATATGTATATTCATATGTAGTTTTTTGTACACATGTCTATTACATTTTCAAAATAAAATTTGGACTACAACTCCTACTTTTTCTATATATAGATAACTTCTATTTGTAAATTCTAAGCTAGTTGTTAATACATTTATCCAAATGGTATATTTTCAATATATATTTTTATTTCTTATTGCTTACAACATCTTATAGTTTCATTGGAGCAAGTCATAAATATGGAGATATAATTATAATCATCTGTATTCTATTTCACTTGTGTCATAGGCTTAGTATTTACAACCATGTTATTCCCAAAAACTAGCACAACAAAACACATATAAAACAAGCCATTTTTTGTTATAATGTAAAAAAAAGGAAACTAATCAAAAGGAAATTACTGAATAACTTCAGTAACTATAAAATAGAAATTATGGAACACTATGATCATGGATTATTAAGAAATGGATCTCATCGATGATAATATCTTGCTCATGGAACACAATTTTAACACATAAGAGGGGATTTTTTATGAGTTGTGGGCACAAAACGTTGACTCAAAATTAGTAGTGTTTGCAGAGGCCAAAAAACATAGGTAAGATTATAGAAAGAGATGTTATGATATTTTAGGAGATATTCATTGATACATCTACACCATCTATTGTGATGTGATCAAATAAAAATATCACACACCTCCTTCAGCTGTAGTAATTAAGTGGTAATTTAGAAAGATGATCAAAGACTAAATTTTCAATATGGATATTTTAAATCTTAACATGATGTAAAAATTGATTTACATATATATGAGCATCGTGTAAAGCAATAAAATTCTTCCAAACATATTTAAGAAAGATTCAAAGATCAATAAGGTTCTGAGAACGTGGTTAAAAAGAATAACTAACACTAGTATCCCTAAACATGAAGTGATATCAATTATAGTAAATTAGTACAAAGTTTATAGGATGAAAAGCTCACATGATCAACAATAGCTATAATTAAATGTAAGCAAATTTTCTTAGCTTTTTCTCTATCTAGGATCTATCTCGAGTTTTATTTCTATGTTCCTCTTTTATTTAAAGGCTTATATAATATTATAGCAATAGGTTATAATAAGAAAGTAATGATATGAAATATAGTATTCTTTAAAAGCAAATTAGAATGAAAAGTATAATTCTAAAATGGATAAGTTAATTACTAGGTGGTTACAAAAGTAGATATGAATATTTTGTTATAAACACATATGTAAGCCATTGTATAATAAATTTTTGGGAAAGGAACATTTTGACCTAGGAGAAGAAAAGGACTTTAATTTTATAAAGAGAGTAAATTCAAGGAATTTTCTATTGATCTATGTGTCACTATTATTACTTGATGAATGTGTGAGTTACCTTTGAGTGCTATACATTTTATTCTAATTTCTTCTTTTATGCAAAATGATTCAATGTGAAATTACCAATTTAATTTTATTATAAATGTGATCATGATTAATTAGGCTATGCATTTACTTAAATAATCCATGTATTTTGTTGATTCCAAGTAAAACCTTATGCAAAAATAAGAAGAGTTTTTTATGTTTATTTCCATCCTCAAATACAAATATTTTCAATAGAACTTTGTGTCCCAAAACATTTATGGGGTTTTCTCCATACACTCATATGAAATATGCATTTATCACTTATATGGGTTATTTAGGCTAAGATCTATTCAAGTATCCTTTTCCATCTCTATTTTCTTATTGTATTGCCTTTCTATTCTTATAAACCTTTTCTCATTTTACCTCATTACATTTTTTTAGTGTTCTAGAAACCCCTAAAATAAACAATTTTGAATGTCCATATTGTATATATTATTTTATGTACTTTTCAAATTTTAATATATCCACCCTCACCTACTATAGAAGAGGGACTCACACCCATGTACAGTTGACTGTGAGATTCACCTTTTTCTTCCTAGAAAAAATTATAGCTATGATAATGTAAAGGAAAAAATATATTAATACATAAAACATAAAAAATAATACAATCATAAAATATAAAATAAATAAGTGCATTTATAGAAATATATATCCCATAAATTTATAATAATTTATTCACAATAGCTTTCACGTCACTCATAATTTTAAGTACTCCCAACAGTAGCCTTAATTTTCATAGCAATTATATGCCTTCACCTTTATAGTCTATATTAAATGTATTTTAAATGATATAGTTAATCTTATCATTAAAAATATTTGTACTCATAATCATCCATGGGTACTATGTTTAGATGATTATAATTATCATTAGTTCACTCCAAAAGTGTGTTTAATACTTTATAAAATATGCTTATGTTTTCAAAGTTTTCATAACTTAAATCCTTCAGACCCACTTCACCAAAAACTATAGGTTTGAAACAATCATCCCATGCAATACAATAAGTCCCTAATGAACCTTGGAAAATCTTATTAGGAAAAATATGGGCAAGGTCTTTCGAAAAGGTAAGCAAAAGAGGCATGGATTGAATTTTTATGATTTTATGGTTGGGTATTTATCTATTAAGGTGGTTGGATCTAATATATTTTTATCAATATATAAATCTTTGGAAATCATTAAACATCTATTAGTGGTGAAAACTATTTTCAGTGGGTTGTGGTTAAAGTGCCATGACTATAAATCTCTGTGGCAGAACCTTAAAGTCAACAATTATGCTTGGCCTTGATTATGGGTTGCTATGCTCATATATAGTTTTATAATGGGATACAAAAATTCAATGGTCTCTCATTTTATGGTAGATGGGCCTCATGGATTAATATTAAGCATAGATTTCAGATTCCTTCCACACAAAGAACATATTCACTAATTATTAGATATTTCCATAATAAAAACTATGTTTCCATTCTGGAGGGTGAGGAGTTTTTAGAGAACATAAAATGATTGACTAACCCAACCCTTAATGAATTTACTATTAAAATTTTATACCATAAGCTCTCTTTCATTAAAATTATTCACCTTAGGCTTAATAACAAATGGGTTGTTTGTGACTCCTTTTATAGATGGAAGTAGAAATTTTATGTCAATTGGTCCACATGTCTGGATCCTAAAAATCCTATTTTATGTGGTTAGTTATTCACATTAAGCTTGTTTTTAGTGAGGTCTTACCTATAATTTATTTTTGTAATCTTTATTATTCTCTATATGGGGAGGTGGAAAGTATTGATAATCTTTTTTTGACTTGCCCTTTTGCTACTTATGTTTTGAAAAAAAGTTTAAATGCCCGGTCTAAGGTTTTTTATTGTAATATTAATTGGTTCAATGTGGATTTTGGCTATGTTTTTCCTAAAAAGAAAACATATTTTATTTTTCAAAAACTGTGGTTAGTTTTTTCATTTGAGACTTTGTGGTTTCTTTGGAAGCAAAGGAATTTGGATCTTTTTCAATTTAAGGGTAGGGTACTTTCTAACTTTTAAATATAATTTATCATGAGACTTATTGCTATGAAAATTTATCTCCAGTTGATGGTACCATAGGATGAGATGTATAAATTCCTAAAGAGTGGGATGATGAATATAACATCCAACTTTCTTCTTAACATTTTCCAAAATGACCCCTCCACTAGACTAGATAACCCTTCATAGAGTTGTGGGTGATGCTAAATTCCTAGAATATGAATGGGATAATATGAAGGATGCCTATTGTGAGTAGGAAGATCATTTTGACCTTGAATTAGTAGGCCATTCTCTCTTAGATCAGGATAGTAAGGAGAAATTTGATGTAAATAATGATGAAATGCTCATTCTTCTTCATTCATTTCTTCAAAATTTTCAATAAGAATAGTCAATTGAAGATGGAATTGAGGGTAAAGACAATGTTTCATTTTCTTGTAGAATATCCTTATAGAAATTTGAACCTAATGGTGGACTCACTGCTAAGGAATATGGGGAGAGTGGTGTTTGAAAAGGGTATTGAAATAAATGTGAATACTAATTTTTAACCTTCAAAACATTATTAAGATTGGAAGCAAAAATGATAGGGATAGAATGTTACATTGTATTCAAGAGTCAAGGACTATCCACCTACTTTCTTAGATGAAGGATGATTACCAAAAAGTTTATATGACTAAAAAAATCCCTAATGTTTTGATTAAGGAACTTGAGGACCATGCAGAGGACCTGAACCACTTGAGAAAGGGCTTATTAATGATGTTCATGATAGTTATTTGGATGGTAGTGCTGATGTTTCATATATGGGACTAGTTATTTTATTATAGCTTCTTTCAAAACTTGTTTTGGGATTTGTATTCATTTTCATTTTTTTCTATTTTATTGTTGGGTGCCCATTTTTTATATTGTAATTATGATTTAATATTGGTCTAACTTTGATACTCTTTGTTAGGCACGAAGTTTCCTGTATAGTGTTTTATCTTCTCTTTTGTTCATCCTCTAGAAATTTTGACATTTGTACATGATTTTACAATACTGCAAAAAAGTTGGCATAACTTGCATGTTGGAGTGCATTGCAATTTTATTGAAGATATATGAATTCCAAGCTAACATTGTTTAATTATTTTGTTTAGAAGAATAATGGATACATTTTGTCAATATTTTATTCTCTTTGATGCATATATTACAATTTTAAAGATAGATAAACACTTATCTAAGATATCTTTAACATTTGGCATGAGAAAATAATATTTCATTTTTTAGGTTGATGACATATGTTTACTTTAACTTTCTTACTACTATATTTTTTTATGTTGACTATGAAGTAATGCCATTCATATTGAATATTATCGAATTAATTCTTTGAGCTTAGGTATCTAAAAATAAAATAATGTTTATTTTATTAACACACAAATAAATCTCAATAAAACTAAAGAGTTTAATGACTAATGACAATAACATTAAACAACTATTTATTTCAATATTAAATTGAATTCAAGTTTTAATAACATAAATTAGATTGAATTTAAATGCTAAAATAAAGATAAATAAGTATTGTAATGAAATATACATCATACTAACATAAAAAGGAAGTATAAACTGAGACAAAGCATAACATGAACACAAGATATGACCTGGAAAACCTAGCAAAAGGAATATTCTAGTGGGTGAGGCAATTGCACTTCCTTTTCACTATGTAATTCAAAACCAAACATGGCCTTCATGGACAAAGTTTCCACCACTACACTATTCAAACCTTTCATACAAGACTTCATTGCACTTCTTAGTCACCCTATAGTGATCTAGACTAGTTGGAACAAGTAAACAACTAGGAAATAAGAAGATATTATCAATAAGGACCGAAAATCAAAAACTAAAATATGAATCCAACTTCAAGAACTATTGGATATTATGATGTCCTCTACCATTAACATTGTTTATATATATGCCCTTCTATCTTGAAACCCAACAAAAATTCTAAATGAATAGTCTCCAAAAAGAGGAAGCATTTCCAACCACTCTCATTTCCATTTTTTGATTGGTGGTGAAACCTCCACTTTATGTAGACCAAAGGCTATGAAACCATCAGGAGGCTATAAAATCACCACCTTCAGATATTGACAATTTTGTCATCCTTAACATAAACTTTAGGTTCAAGGGTTGTATTATCATCAAAATTAGAATTTAAAAAATAAATCATTTTCTATAGTCACAAGTCATGCTTATTTGAAAAAGTTGTAAATCATGTTTGTCATTGGTCGAACAAGTATTTTGTGTCTAAAAATATTCCAAGCATGTCCATAAGAATAAATCTTAAAGAACATTTTGAATACATTTCAAACATCATTAAAAATGTTTAATGATTAATGAAATGTTTTCTAAAAATAATGGTCATTAAGGTTTAAGCCCTAAAATGGTCTTTTGAAAGTTTCTAAATGTTTTGACAATAATCTAGTTAGGATTTCGAGGTTGTATAGCTCCACAAAAGTTTTCCAAAACTATATTTTAGTTCTCACCATCCTTTAAAGCTAGATAATACCTTTTATTATTTTCAAAGAGATTCTCATGCAGCCCTATTTGGCCTTCAAAACCCAAGTACATCTTGCATATTCAAAATGGCTGGTTCTAAAAAATAATATTCTAATCCAATCCTAGGGATAGGTATTTTTATGTGTTTATGGAGTTTCTATGTTATTAAAATGACTTACCACGAGTATGGAAATTGATTCCAAGTGAATGAAATATTGACAGCTCTTCAAAGCAATTATCCCAAGTTCTATTTTATAGATTGTAATAAGATTTCCCACCATGCAATAGTCTTGGGTGATGCAAGATTTCAAAATGACTCATGCAATTTCTAACTAGCTTCCCAATCGTGTTCAAGTCATTATTGATCTCTCAATGTGCTCATTCAAGTTGGAAACTACCTGCAAAGCCTAAACTACATTAAAGGGAACTCAAAATGGCTTCAAATTAGTTGTAATAGTGTCCCATGCAATCTATTAGATGATGCCAACTATTAGAGTGTTCATTCAAACCTTTAATTTTATACAAATAGTGCTCAAAATTGGTACAAGTCTATAATAATGTCAAACGAAGTAGAATGGCTTCACAAGGCTTTGATAATCTTCACTAGCATGTTCAATGTGTTTTAAATGGAGTTGGCAATGATTACAGTGGACATAAGTTTACATGATATGCCTGTCAACTGTTATATTTGGCCTTGGCTTTGATAAGCCTAAGAGTAATATAGTTTTACCTGTGATTTCTCAGTTGTTTTACTCCTCAATGTTGTGGCACTTAACAAATTCAGAACAACAATTTAATAGGTATCTAGACATGCTAAATTTAGAGGAGGAATTATTAGACAAGATTTTTTGATTTAGAGTTGTTATTATTAAGAGTTATTGTTATTATTAAGCTATCTAAAATATATTGTAACTTTATCCTCCTCCATCTATAAAAGAAAGGTAAGGTGAGTTAATGATTCATTTAGTTAGGTGTAATTTTTTTGTAACTCTTTATTTCTGAGTAATATATAGAGTTGATGTGTTTTTGAATGAAAATTATGTTATCTTTATAGCTCAATTTTATGTAGATTTAGTTTACATAGTTCATTGCCTTGAATATGTTGATTAATTATAATGTTTACAGTTGTAAATTTTTAGTCCATATTTCTGAGTCTAATAATATACTATTTTGATAGGTGTTTAGTTATGATTTTGTTCACTATAAATGCAGATCTACACACCAAGAATTAAATTTTAACAATATTTAGATAGAACATACTTGAGAAATATGCAACATTTGTGATCTAAAAATCTTCAAAATAGTTAATTAAATAACATTAAAAATATTATTCTACTCTATCCAAAAAATAATGTGCTTTCATAATATGACAACCAAACTTTTATATAAAAACTACTAAAAAGTCAAGTTGCAACTTTTGTATCCAGATAATTTTCTCATAGAGCCAAAATCTAGCTCTAATAATTGGTTGGAAATAGTATGCATAAATAATGTTCTTCCAAATTTTAAATGAGATAAATAATTGTCATTAGCTCTTCTCGGTGTCTTTTATCATATTATTATACTTCAAGATAGAGTTAAGTATCAAGTTTAGGAGAGATCTATTCCAACTAAAGACCCATAAAAATTTGTACCTTTATTGTTTTAAATTCTCAATCACTCAAATGGGGGCATAAATTGGAGATTTAGCGAAGGATGTGAGACTAGATTTATATTATCGATAAACCATCCTCTTTTAAGGTATATCCTTGCTTTTGATCTCCTACATACCAACTTTATTGAGGAATATATGTTGCTGAAATTTTTATTTTAGAAGTAGGTTAATCCCACTTGCTCTTTCACACATGAGACATTAAGTCCTAATAACATGTTACAATTTTAAACGACAGACTTTTCAAGATTCCTACTTGCCCTTTATAAGTGGCCTATGTAAGTCTGCAATGCTTCATAACGGTTCTTCCCCATGGTTTTTGGTGCCACTAGGCATTTGAAGTCTCTACCAACTTTTGTTCACCATTCCAAGTAGATTTTATTAGCCCATCCAATTCGATTACTTTTGAGATGCATGTTCACAAATTCAAAAGCCTTCTCAAGCTTACATAGCCTACTCAACAAATTATAAATAGCTTTAAAGCTCGTAGTAGTCTAAAAAAAGATATTCCAAAGGTTAAAATCGGTTATAAATGTTTTGAATGAGCTAATAAAAGTTATATTTTTGAATGGAAGATCTATTGACAACCTCTTTTGGATTTTGAGGATTCAAATAATTATGATAGATGCATGCATAACATCTAAATGGCATTTTGAAACCTGTAGAATTCCATGGTGTCATTAAAGTTTATTTAAAGTTCTACACGGCCTGAGAAGGCTTAGCCAACCTATCTCCACTGTTCATGCATGTCCTACATGGCCTCTTAATCCCGTACATGTCTTCATTGCTTCCAAGTGGTCTTCCCAAATGACATAAGGATTTTGTCTAGTTTCATAAGGCCCATAGAAGTATTTGGCAATGACTCATTTCTCTAATAGATTCACTTCACCATTGAAAGCACAAATAGGTTTGTGTATATTTGAGAAAATTTGATGTAATGATATATGCAAATATAAGCTTGAGAATTCTCTTGTATTATTCAAAACTATATGTCTTACATAACCTTGAATGACAATAGAATACATTTTTGTTCCATGTTATTCTTCAAAATAAGCTTTTTTAGCTTATTGTAAATCCAGATAAGATAGTGATAACAAAGGTATTATAACCTTCATGCAATGCAAAATTGTAATTCAAGACTGACAATGCATGAAATTTGGAGATATCTCCAAGAAAGGCAAGTAAGGCTTCCATATAGTTCAAACTGGCTTTGTACAGCGTGAATAGACCTAAGATTCTTTGAAACATCTTAAACAAGTTATGACTGCTGCAAGTGTTTTAATCAGTCCATTGATTTTGAAATCTATTCAAAATATAGGAACAAGTGATTACCATGTTTTAAACACTATTCTGGAATCAATAAAATTATTTCCAGACCGTGAGGTTATTCTACATTTCAAATCAATTTTTGATCCAAACCATTTTGAGAAACCAGGTTCTTTTGTAAGTTGCATCTTGCTTCATATCGGAGGAGGTTGGTTCATCAAATATTTGAACTCTCATGCTTGGCCTAGGATTTTTTTAAATGAATAAAATTTATGAGTAATTCATTTTCTAGAAACTAAAACTATTATTTAGATAGTTTCTCATTCTCTTTGTATATGTAGTTAACTAAAATGTTTACATGAATTGATTGCTTTAAATGGTCAAAACTTAATTTCTACATCCCTTAAAAGCAAACTATGAAAATTTTTAAAGGATCCTTGCTAAGATTCGTGTCCACCATGTTGAGCTAAGTTTCCTTTCCCTAGCATTTTATTTCTCCTAACTAGGGTTTTAAGAACCCAAACTTGCTTGTCCAAGTTGTTAGTCTTTCAGTTACCTCGTCAAAGATGAAATTTAAATATATGGGATATGACCCTGTTTCCATCCTAGAGATAGAAATTTTCAATATCAAGGATAAAAGCATGACACATATAGATTGATGGAATTTAGGAGAGAGTAGATGCTTATAAAAGAACTATCATGGGATAACAGATCCTGGATTGTAGGCTTGCACATGCCATTGCATTTCCAAGATCCTTCTATCATGTAGATTTTGTGCTTGCATCTATGAAATAATATGATCCAAAAATAAGAGAGAGAAAATATGTAGATGATTAATTAGTTGCATAATTAGATGTAATTTCAATAGGAATCATCTTCAGCATTGAGCTTCATAATGAAAATATATAAATCAATCATAATATTGCTTAGAAGTTCTAGATTGATAACCATAATAAATGTGAAAACATGTTGAGACAAACTTGTTTGATAAAAAAAATATCAATCCTAAGGTTATTAAAATCTTATAATGATCTCATTTCAAAAAATAATTATCAGATATAATCATGTTCTTGAACATGGTGATGGGAAATGAAACACCAAATGTTTTTCATAAATGGATGTGCATGCTTGTGAACATCATTTATTCTAGAAAATACTCTATTGATTGGGACTAGATAATCAATGATAGCATACATGAGTAGTTGATAATTTGGAATCCATTCAGGAATTTTACATGACATCATACATGTTCTACTCAATTTTAGTCCTCTGAGATAGACATGTATTGATTGAAGTAGAGCAGAATGTCCTTGGTGCATTGGTATATGACAAATCTACACAACTAGCTCATGAGAAAGGAAAGAGTCATTTTAAGAGGATAAATGATGCATTCTCTATAATGCTACTCATATCATTGGATGGAAACATTACATCTAGGATATCTAATGAGGCAACCACTCTAATCAAGAAATATAGGATTTATTTCATTTAGTTTCCCAAATTCACATGTATTCGAATATGAGGATTTGAAAGTGCCCTTATTAGACTGGCAAGATATCCTAGTGATAAAATAATTTTGATTGAACTTTACAAACAATTGAGTGAAGTTACAAAAAATGTAATGCCTAACACATCAAAGGGATCTCCTTTCACATTGACCTAGGTGACTTTATCTTCAAATCAACTATATATGCCTCCAATATTGAGAAATAAATGCTATAATTCACAATGCATCCACATAGGATAAGGCTTTCTTTTGATGATAAAGTTTTTTGGAAGAATAATATCAAGTTACATGCCAACAATGGTCAATTTCCATATATTGAGGATTATGAAGATGATTATGAAGATGATTTTGAAGTCACAAAGAAGGATTGGTCAAGAATGACCCTAAAACAAATGAACTCTTTCAATCTTTAATGGTGCATGACAAATTTTGAGGATGATGGTAGTAATGTTGTTGAGGAAGTTTTCAATAAAAAGATAAACCTCAGAGGTATTCCCTTAATCTATTAGTCAATTAATAATAGAATTGAGAGACATTGTAAAATACATGAAAACCATGCTATCAAGATCAAGAAATTGGTATAATATAAGAGTAAGGTAATATACTTTAAGGAGTCAATCAAAATGTGAAGGAAGTTAAAGAGGAATCAATAGACTTCTTGTTTCAATCACCAAATACTCTAGGGCCAAGATCTTCATAAGAAAATCTAGTTTGGCTGCAAGTGAAGGAGATAGAGAATATCCCAAAAGAGATAAAATCCCCAAATAGACACGTGAGGATGATCTACCATGGAAAAATATTAAAATCAAGAGACCTACTCGACATGTTGTTGTAAATGTGGCATAAGACACTGATCCTTCATTGTTGATTAATAATAAACTCAATAAATCTTAGCCTCTAATATAGGTTCAATGCCTTTCTTTGTTGTTTTTTATTCTATTAACTCACCATTATTTTATCTCCTTCTATTTTTCCCATTGATTCCACCATCTTCATCCCTAATTCTACCTCTACCTCTGCCTCCTATTTTCCTTGTTCAAAAATTTGTTTCTCCTCAATAACCTATATAACTTAGATCCATTCTTATATCACCCTTGTGAATATATTATTGATTGGCTCTTTTTTTTTCTCAAGTAATTAGTTGATGATGCCACGAGGAGATACATTTTATTCATAGATATGACAAATAGTGAATAAAAAGAAGACTACAGTCAAAGTGGTAGAAATTGATTTTGATGTTGTTTATAGTATACCACCAAGGTCCTCTAATGAAGAGAAATTCAAAGGCTACTTCAAGGTTGATTATTTATTCCTTAGGTACATAATATTTGGAAATTTCAAAAAATTATATAGAAAAGATTTAGGATGAAATAACTTGGGCTGATTACAACATCAATAAGATTGATCTAGGTGAATGCACTCTTGAAGGCACCATTCACAGTTTCAAAGTGATTGTGATGAAGTTGATCTCAATGACTTAATAAATTATACATAATCAAGAGTAATTGGAAGAAAAAGTATGCATGTTTTCATCATACATCAAACAAAGCTTGAAAATAGGTGAAACTTCTCAAAAAGTGATCACTACATCTACATTGATCTCTTCCACTGTATAAATTTCAAGTTTTGAATTAGAGATTTATATGGAGATGTTTTTTGAAATTGATAAGTATAGTAACCATGGTAATGCCATGAAATCATGGGTAGAAGATCTAGTTTTTGATGGCATGGAATTCTATGATGAAAATATGAAGGCTTACAACTTGATCCATTATGGTCAAGAGAAGATTGACAAATACATTTATATTGTCAAAAAGGAGTTTGGGATATTTAAAATTATGATAAGAGTTTTAAAATATAAGGTCACTATGGATGAGAATGTTTTATTTTTTGAAGACATTCTTGAAAAATATGAGGATAATTATTCATGCTTATGTTTTCAATGCGTGAATTAGGAAATTTGTACATTAGATTAGGAATTATAAGATCTACAACATCATATTAAAAGTTTTGTTGAAATGAAATCAGAAATCCATGCCAATATTTGGGCTATTCATTATTATTTTTTGAATGAAGTTGAGTCAAAGGAATAGACAACTATAGAATTGAAGGAAAAGTTTTAGAATATGATCAAAGAAGAATTGTTTGGAGTACATATGTTAAACAAAGAAGCCATGAGAAAGATTAGAAACATTCATTATATCATAATATATCTCACATCAAACCTTCCAAGTCTTTAAAAAAGATTGAAGAAGAAACTGGTGCATCATATGATTCCCTTGATCATTTGACTCATAAAATTATTCCTACAAAGGAAGAAATCATCCAAGCCATTTAAAAATTCAAAATCCAAGGCTTAAATATTCTCAAAATGAGGATTCAAATTCATTTATAGTATAAGATCAACATTATTCTGAACAAAACCAGTCTTCTCTCTCTTTGTAATCAATTGTAATACCATTTTCTCTTTCTAACTTTCTATTTCTCCATTGTATATTTTTAAATCACTTAAAAGGGTCATATTTTAATTTTTAAGTCATAGAGGAAAAGTGAATTTTAAAATTGAACTTTATTACTAAAAAATGTGGTTATAAGGTGGTTATGATTTGGTTAAAACTTCATAACCTATAAATATAAGTTCCATTCATTGAAAAAACAATTTTTTGACTTGAGAAATTTATTAAAGGAGAAGAGGAGTTATGCATGTATAATTCAATGAAGAATGAATAGAAGAATTAATAAGAATTTGTGATATGGGTTATTCTTAAGAATGATAATTTGGAGTGTAGTTGTTTGATTTGATTATTTTGCTTCAAATCTGTAAGAACATTGTTGTTAAATTATTGAAAGATATGCCTTTTTTTATATTAAAATATATCATAATTTATATAGGGGATTAAAATTTAGAAAACTTAATTGAAAATAAGGAAATAAATTTGTATTGTTTTGCCCTAAATAATACATGTTTTTTAAATTTCTTTAAGCTCAAAATATTTATGGTGTATGGACTACATGCTTACATTCAAAGCTTGCATTTTTTGCCTTTCTGAGAAAAAACATTTCCATTGTTATATTAATCATCTACCCTATAAAATTTGGGTAGTTATAGAAATTTTATTTGTTTAAATTATTAAGGATATTATATTTATTTCCTCTCATTTCACTTTCTCTCTCCTCAATCCATAAGCTTCTTTTGTTTCAATTTTCTTTTTTACCATCTTTTTCATACTTTCATGTTAAAAGTACAAAACCCACGTAAAACAATATTTTTGTTGTAGATATTTTCATTTTCAATTATATATTTTATTTTAAATAAATTTATCTCCACCTATTAATAGGAGAAACATCATCCCCACACTGTTGACTGAAAACTTATTTTTTTCTCTCAACAAAAGTTTTAGCTAATAGGTTACAAGCTATTGAGTTCATTGATAAAAGAATGCCTAAACAATCCCAACGCTGATTCTACCAATATAAATTTACTAAAAAATTCATTTTACATGAATAAACTTGATTAAGTGTCTTACATAGTTGTTTAAATGTATGAAATATACATCCAAGTATAGTGTAAATGAACTATATGATATGCCTAATAAACTAGATCCATATTTTTTATCATGTCTCCCTAATTTTAGGTTTTTAAGTCCATAAAATCATTAGGGAATTTATAATTGAGGAAATTTAATCCACATATCTTCTCTATAATACTATTTGGCCTTAAAACATAGCTAACTCTTTAACCAAACTAACTAATACTCTTTCACTCCTCTTCTTGTTGTCCTCTCCTTCTTTTATAGCACAACATCCTCCTTGAAATATAATTAGCTATTCTGAGTGTGATCTTCAATCGAAGGTATACACAATCATTTATTTGCATTTTATAACATATAAGGATTAAAGAGGCATAAATTCTTAACACTAAAAATGGATCAAATCTTCATGTAAGGCATAAAATCAAGTCTAAATGTATTCTTACCCACTTGATAGTTTTTTTAAAAATGGACCATACATAATATGCTTAAGAATATTAGTTATAAATTTGAGTCTATATACTCAACTATAAACTTACATTATCTCTAAAAAGGAAACTATGTTCAGTCCTATGTTGGTCATGCGTTTATGTGTACTTGGCTTATGACTCCTCTAATTTCATTGACATTTATAGGTGAATTTTTTAAATATTATAAATTAACTTTTCATCTTCATGTACCTCTAGATCCAATTTATGATTTCCTTTATATGTCTATCTTAAAAACACATCAAATTCCATTGGAGCTGAGTAACTAAAACATGTTTCAATATGAGTTTTGCTAGATTAAAAATGCATTGCCCTCTTATAAGAATGTTGAATATATACCAAAATTCAATCCTAGGTATTAATATGATTTTTGTTTTACCCTTGAAAGAGATGTACCAATATTATTTTCACATATTTTTTCTACCCATTAGGTATACCATTTTAATTTAGTATCCATTTTCTTCCACAATGTGGCAAAAAACATATCAACAAATCTTGAGTCTAGATATGAAACGATATAACTAATAAAACTAAAATGAACACAAAAATTAGTAAAAAAACAATGCTATTACATCACTACATTTTAGACTATTATTAAGTTTAATAATAATACACATCTTATTAAACAAGTTCACAACCTTAAATATATAGTCATGACCCTTCCTTGAGAGAGGCAACCCATCTACAAAATCTATGGAAATACTCTCCCATGGCCTACAATGAAATGATAATTTCATATACAAACCCAAATTCATGTTACTTGACTTGCTTGTAATACATAATACACTTCCCTTTATGGAATTATAAACCTCAAATTGCATATTAAGCCAATAAACATACCTATTCAAATTTGAAACAATGTTTGTAACACCAAAATGTTGTAGAATTTTTGATATATGTGTTCCCACCATTAACTGAGTTATTCCCTCAGGCACAAAATCTTTCCCAACCTATAGATAATCCCATATTTTAGGTAATAATACACCATAGGATCAATTATTTCACCTTGGGAGCTGTTTTATTAAATAAATGGATCCTCAACATCTGCATGAAGCTCATATCCTTTTATATAAGTTATCTAATGCCCAAGAGGAAACTGGTGGATAACCCTCCAAATGATAATCTAGATAAAGTTATGGGCTTGTGAAATATTTTTGAGAAAGATAACACAAATAAATAGTGAAAGATTATAAATAAAATAGTAAATGAATTCAGTTTATATTTGTTCTTCTTGTACATGGAATACTCTTGAGAAAGATGTATGGTTTTTATATTTTAGCATAATATATAAAAAAATCTACCTGTATTAATGTTACATATATTTATATATAAATTTACATGTCAAGAGGTTGAGAGACATTATGGAATTTGAACTATTATCATGTATGACTCATCATCTTAGATGGTTATGTTGTGACATTACAAATAACCATTACTATCGAGAAGTGGACTACAAGACTGATACCATAGGAAGTGTGTGGTAATATAGTAGTGGAATTGATTGTGAGAATTTTCATGTAGGTATTAATCCTCATGAAGAGTTTGTTGTCATTATCATATAGATATCTGAGCAACAATGGTGATCAATAGTCAAATATAGTGGTACATGACCACTTGGATCAACACGTACCAAATAAGCATCTCTAAAATTACCACAGGCCATGAGAATATACTGATCATTAACATTGGAACTAATATTGATTAATACACCTATATCAGTCACCCCTCCTTTTAATACAATATTAATAATTGACTTGAGTCTAAGAATAAGATGAAAAACCTTAGCATCTTATTGTTACTTGGTGAACCATTTGCATTTTTATGCAAGATAACCCATTATGACAACTCTATATAGATGAATATAATATTTGTGTAAACATTGTTTACAGAATCTAATATGTCTTTATCACTTGAAGTCATTCATAAGTAAATGGTGAAATCTAAAAGGCAGAGTATGCATAGATGTATATAACAATATTTTTTGGAGTTGACATAACATATGTTAATCATGAAATCGATTCAAATTTCTTTTATCTATTACTACCTATTGTTACATCTACAATATGAGGATTTTCACTATACATACATTGTGACTATGAATATATGGATTTCCAAGGAATAAATCACAAAATTAATGGGTGATACATAATAAACTATATATTTATTGAATGGATGAATATCATATGAAAAATGGATTTTAATAATGATACAAATACCTTGGTTGTTGCAATAATTGAACCATCCCAATTTTTAAGGCTAAGGATGAGGTATGGTTGGAACATTTAGTGACTTAAAAAGTGTTATATAAATGAGGTTCTTCACTCTACCACAATTGAGAAGAAAATATAGTGCATGCCTTTCTATCCACATCTTTGAATGTAGTTGGTGTTCTATTTCAATGTCTATCGTTATGTAGGTTGCTTCTGTGGTGTTAAATAGAATGTTGGGATTTGCATTTATTATTCTCTTTGAGGGCCTGAATCCATCATCCTTTGTTTTCATCTACACAAATAGAGTATTTTATGCATGGAAATCTATGTTAGAGTGTATATTGATTTTGTGTTTATCACACCATTTACATATCTTAGATTTTTAGGATTTATCTGAAGCAAGTGTATGCTTTGGTGCAAAGGTTTTTTACTTATTCCCATTTGGATCAAAATCCTCCTCAATAGTCATTTCATAGTGATAAAATTTCCCATTGTATTAAATTTAACCAAATTTAGTTTGGACTAAATAGGTGGACATAATCTACTACAATACTTGAGAACTCAATGTTGTTCATTATTGAAACAAGAGAGTCTTTCATCTAGATAAAATAGAAAGCATCATTGTAAACATGGACTAACTTGTCAAGTTTGTGTTACAATTGTGACCATTACATGTAGCGATCATCATAGACATCTTCAAAGTAATTTTCACCCTTGAAGGCTTATAGAAAGTTATCCCAAGTTATTTAAAGGTTGAATTATGTCTAATATCTCTCCAAATAATTTATTTTATACCACTTAATAGGTGGAGAGAATTTAAGATTTGAAATCTTAATATTTTCTATTTTAAAAATCGTTCATGGAATTAATGATATTTTTCATTGATCTAAATAGGTATCTATTACATTTGTATTATTTTTACTCTCAAACATAGGGATGTCTTAAACTTGGGGGGAATCAACCACCAAAAGATTTACTCGATGATGAATTCAATGGAACTACCTATTTAAGGAATTTTAAAAAATTGGTTGAATAGAAAATTTTGTTACTCCAGGAGTGCTTAGGTGATTTAATTATTGGTCATTGCATGCATCTCCTCTTGTGTTCATTTGGCCATTTTGTTATAATGATAAGGAAGGTATTCTAATGGATCTAAGTTTGACATCAAGGCTTATATATTTTAAATTTGTTCAATAGGTCATATAGTAATGAGATGTACCATTCTAATAACATGGATCCAGTGCCCAAAAAAAAAATAGTGTACAAGTCTCCATATGAGAATACATGTGAAGTTGTGTCTCTGTGTGGAAGCATTATGAGAAATTCAACAGATATATATATATATATATATATATATATATATATATATATATATATATATATATATATAGAGAGAGAGAGAGAGAGAGAGAGAGATGTAAAACTGAAATAATAAATGTATTTTATTTATCTTGTCATATTCTACATCATAGACTCTTGAGAAATATGTATCTATGGAAAATCTATCTACTTTAATGTTATAGATATGTTTACACAACATTTATGAAAGTTGAATCATTTCCATGTATGACTCATCATCTCTAACAGTTACATTACAACATCATTAAATGATACTATTGTCAAGATTTAGACTACTATGATGAACCTACAAGAAGTGTGTGTTAATGCAATAGTGGAACTAGATTGTGAGAATTATCACATAGGTACTAATCCCCATGAATATTATTCTACCATTATTTTAGATCTAGTTGTGAAATAATGGTGATATAAATTTGAATCCAATGGTGTACACACACCTAGATTAATGCATACTAGAGAATCATCTCTATAATTATCACAGACAGTGAGAATGGATTAAGTGTTAATGTTGGAGATATTATTGGTTAATCCACATAGATGAGTAAACCTCACACATAAAATTATATAGAATATTTATGGTTCCCATGGCTCAAATCAAAGGAGGTATAGATATCATATAATCTTTTTTTATTCAAACCTTTCTTTTATTTAAAAATCAAAGATTTTTTTGCAAAACCCCCATCTATCTATAGTGTCTAGCTTCCTAAAATTTCTTTTTTATTTGTAAACATTTGACAGGTTGGTAATCTCTATAGATAATCATTTCATCACTCATAATATATTTTTTCTATTGATTTATTGATTTAACAAGAGAACAAAATTCTTTTTCCCATGAAAAATAATTTAGAATTGTACCGTGAAATAATTTTGTACCATAAAATAGTTACTAACTTCCACTTCCACCTCAAAAATTAGCTAAAAGTTAGGAAAAACTAATATTGGAGCATGGATAATGTTGTGTTTGAACATATAAAGTGCATATTATTTCTTCTTACCCTAAATAAAAGTTATGCCATTTTTTGTAATGGCATGCAAAGGTGCAACTATGGAAGATGAATTATTATTGAACTTCTTCAAATACTAAATTGCACCAATAAAAATCCTTGTTTCTATCACATTTGAAGGCTTTAGACAACTTAAAATGGCTTATATATTTTTTATATCAATATTTACTTACACATATCCAACCAAATACTCCAATTAGATAAGTTATTATTAATATAACACATATTAACACTAATTTTTTCTCCTTTAAAAATTTTAAAACTTATTTTAAATGATCAATATGTTAATTAAAATTTCTTCTTAAAATAAGAATATCATCCAAATACACAATGAAAAAGGAATCAATAAATGGCCTCATTACCTAATTCATCAATTAAATGAAGGTATCCAACACATTTCATATCTTAAAAGGCAAAAACTATATACACATAATATTTATCCCTTTATAAATTATTGATGCTTTCTCTTGTGTGAATTTATCGATGCATCAATCCCCATGAGTGGACACCTTAAAAGGTGTAATGGGAATGGGGTGGGAAAGGATCATGATGATTTTTAAGAGATGTTAGTATTATATCATGATTATACCATAACTATGATAAGTTTGACCTCCTTATAGTTTCTATCCTTATATCCTTTCCAGTTAATTCTTGTTAAGGTTTGATAGCTTTATTACATCCTATAACATCACCTAGGATCATACCATTTTCTTAGTGCCTTCACCATTCTTATACTATATTTTCCAACACAATATAATTTTGAGTGTGTTTTCCTATATCATCCTGATAATATTGTATCATGTTAGCTAAAAATTTCTAACTATATCGATTAGGTTATATCATTGGATTAGAGTTTAAGGTTACTTTTACATACTATATCGGTGTATATAGGGATCATATTTTATTCTAAACATATCATACATACTCATTTCACTTATTTTTCACTCACACTTCTACCCTAAGTACTATCTAAGAGATTTAGTGTCTTATAACTTATATTGAGGAGTATTGTCTTATGTTTTCAATTAAAGCTCAATAGGAGTCATTGGGAGTTCCTAGCTGAGGATATATTATGTCTTCATCCAACCATTTTAGGTCAACATAAAACATTATCTTTTAATGATCCACTTGATCCAAGGAGGTGATTAAAGAGTCAACGGTTCCACCCCAAGGTAATTTTTTCTAACCCTAAACTCTTTATTTTATTTACTTAGTATACAATTTACTTATGAGTGATTGTGTGTTTATCCTTATTTAGTCTCTTTCTATACTGAATAAGTTAATGTGGATATAGGATTGCTCACAATTTTGATAAATCAATTTAGGTTTCATAGACCCCTTTTGGTTGACCATTGTACCTTACCCATTTAAAATCATTCTTAACCATCATTTATTTTATTTTAGTTTTACTTGCATAATTAAAACCATAATTTACAATCATTTAATTACATTGAGATATAGTGAAAGCTACATCCTTGTGTCGGTGAAAAATTTATATATTTACACCTTTTACTTAAGGGTTACATAGTTAATTTAGATTGATTTATATGTTTATTAACTTTGTTCATTTAGTCTAGCATACACATGTTTTAGGCTTATATTAGGATAAGTGGCACTTATAGCTTGACCAATTCATCTCTCATATGCCTATTCATGTGGATGTTGTTTCATAGATGCCTATAGATAGTCAAAATCAAATTTGGACTAAAAATCTTGATTTTTCTATATATAGACAACTTCTATTTTCAAAATTTAAGCTAGTTGTTAATCAATTTATTCAGTTATTTTTTTCTATTATTATTTATTATTCCTTGCAACAAATTCTAGCTTGTCTAGAGTGAGTCATAACTATCAAGATATAATCATGAGTATTTTTATTCTATTTATTAATGTCATAGTGTGGTTCTCCTAGTTAGAGTTCTATATTTCTATGTTTTTCATCAATTCAACATTCTAAAAATACAAGTTCCCATAGTGCCTAATCAATTTTTTTATGCGAACTCACATTCTAGGTTTTCAAAATCACCCTCTAGGGTTATTTTATTTGTAACAAAACTATAAAATTGGGGTATTTTTTGGTTTTTTTAATTTTGAAAATGGATTTTATCGGTGCATACAATTATTTTTTGTGAATATTACTTATATAAATATAAATTTAAAATAAAAAACTAATTTTGTAGAGCTTCTAGTGATCTTTTATAAATTTGTTAAAGTTATGATTTTTAGGACAAACAAGGAAAACCTGAGAAAATAATGATATGTTTTTTTTCAAAACACATGTGTTAAAATTTATACCATCGTATTCCTCTCATCAATAGTTTTCTGAAAATTCATGGTTTGCAAAAAATGGAGCCTCGAGGCACTTATGATGAGCATATGAAGGTGAAGTTTAATTTAGAGGGTTTTATTTTGTCTTCCCTTTTCCTCCACCATATCTATATGTGTCTATTTCTAACACCACCATCAATTATCATTGCAACCACCAATACAATTTTTTTTCAATGAAAGCAAATTATTTCATTTGATGCTTTGAGTTCTCATATGGTGCATTGGCAACAAAAAATTTATGAAGGATTTAAATCATCAATAGGTTAGGGGTTAAATTCAATAAAACTAAGTTTTTATTAAAATTATTAACACCCATATGACCTAGTTCTATATTTTTTCACCTCTTATACAATTTATTTTCTTTCTTGCATCATTGAGCATTGTCATTTAAGCTGCCATATCTTTTGATTTGTGAGCCTAGAAGGGTGATTTTTTTTGAAATCTTTTTCTTGAGATCTTCAAAATGGTGGGCTTTATTTCCCATTTACACATACATTATATGTTTTTCTAACTCTTCCTTTTTTAAAAATTTTAAATAGCCATATCTTTAGATATTTACCTAGGATCAACTTATTTTTTTTAAGTGCAAAATTTTTCATGCTCTTAATAAAAATGAATTTATATTGGTTTATTTTTGTATCAAGATTGTATTTTCAATTTTTTTGGGTAATTTAGTACCCATAAAATACTATTGAAATTATTTAAAAAATATAAAATGCACTCACTTATAAAGTGCCAAAATATTATTTGGGCCTTCTATAAATGAATAATTTCATTGTACTCTCAATATTTTTATAGATTTCCATGGGGGAATTTGTTTTGTTTTTTACTCACAACTTCGTATACCTTCATGCATGTGTCTCTTCTTTTACACACCCATTTTTTATCTACAAGTACTAAATATGTAATATTAAGCATTATAATTTTGTCCCTTATTGCCCCTTAGTTCTCTTATTCATTTCTCAGTAGTGCTCCCTAGTTTAAAACTACTCGAAAATTGATATGGCCTTTATTTGACAAATATATAGTCTCTTTATTTGGAGATATTATGGTATATGTGATGTACTCCTTGTACTAATTTGGTGTTTTTGGGATATATTTTACTCACACTAAATTATAAAGTGCATAATAGGGTTTAGTTTTTATAGCCTTGAATAAATTAATGCTTATGTGCCTTGTTTTACACACCATTTTTATATTTTAGTTTTTAGTCTCTCCCATCACTATTAAGGATATACTTATTTTAAAGAACATTTAATAGTCAATTCATATGATTTTAGTTATTTTTTAAAATCATCCCTAGCTTTTGTCATTGTTAGGTGTTAAAGTAATGGATGCAAACCACTCATACATAATTTTTCATTCACTCCACCTGTTTAGCCTTATCTAGGGGATGCATACATACTATTTCATTGTGTATTGAGTTCACCTTGCATCTTATTCAATAATTTGAAGGCATTCTTATTTTACTCTTTTGTAATTTAGACACATGAATTGGAAATATTGCCATCTAACATCCCTAGTGTCTATTTTTAGTGTTAGAGAAATGGCTTTGGACCACTCATGTAGTTTTGACTTATTCATGATATATCCATTTTTATATAAGTTTACTTAGTGATGTATTTCATCCCATCCAATGAATTTTTAGTGATGGATTTATTCCCATCTCTAGTGTGTTTGTCATAGTACTTAGTTTAGTTTTTTGAGAAAACTTTGTTTTCTATCTCATTTTTTCTAGGTTGTACCTTGTTTTACATATGCACCTTGTCTTGTCTCTCTTTTAGGTAGGAATTTTTTCCTACAGGTTTTATATATTTTTTCTTATGAAGGAACATTTTGTACATGGGTACCCTATTTTGTCTAGTTGTTAGGACCTGTTATTAGAGGATTCAAAGCATCATCTATTTTTCATTAGACTTTCCTAAGTTTAACTTAAGAGAGGGTGTTGGTGAAATATTTATATATTTTCACCTTTTATTTAAGTTATACTTAGTTAATTTAGTTTTATTTAACTTTGGTGACTTAGTCTAGCATGCATACCTCATAGGCTTAGATTATGATATGTGGGACTCATATATTAACCATTTCATCTCTCATATGCATATTCATGTGGTATTTGTTACACACATGTTTGTTATATAGTCAAAATCAAAGTTGGACTACAACTCAATTTTTATATATATAGACAATTTATATTTATAAATTGTAAGATATTTATTAATCAAATTATTTAAATGGTATATTTTCAATATATTTTTCATTATTTCTTATTTCTCACAACAAATTTAGCTTCTCTATTGTGAGTCATAACTATGGAGATATAATCATGAGCATTTGTCTTCTCTTTCACCTTGTGTCATAGGATTATGATTAATAACCCTTTCCTCTTTACATTTGTATTTTAGGTAAACATATACTATATCTTTGGAATTCATTGGTCATTACCTAATCATCCACATATCAAAATCTATGTTTGATTGAACTTATTTTAATCCTAGTATATTGTGAGAAAGATCATTGTTGTAGGTCAATCTTAACTCATTCATATATTTTAGTTAACTTGACATGAATATTTGTTGGTATAAGAACATGAATTATAAATACACATAGGATATTTGTTTTATATTCATGAATTATACACTCATTTTGTTTTTGTATAGTCTATTTTATCTTATCTTTATGACTTATAATAGGCTAGAATATGAAGAAACTTCATTTTTGGTGCCAAGTATGAGAATAAGATGAATAGTCATAAACTAGAAATATTTATATATGCTTTTTATTTATAATAAGAAGAGGGTTCCACTTTTAGTATAGATCGATAGATATTATCTAGTTATGGTTACTTATATGATTTCTTGTTATGTTCCTTGCGTGTGTTTTCATGTGTAATGTCTTTGTTACTTTCTATCTGAACTATTTTGAATGCATTATTTTATTTTATAAAATACTGGTTGTTCTTAATTCCTTAATAATGTATAATAATTAATGCTTCTTATATTTATATCATCCAAATTTCTATCTTTTTATGATAAACTATTCAGTGCACATGAATTATCTCATAGCTATCCTCATCCTTAGCATGGTCTAATGCTTCAAGAAAATTTTCTAATAATGGTGAAGTGAGCATGAAAACTCCTTTTTGATTAAATTCTAATAATATGGTTACCTGAGAAGAGAGATATTGAGATATGGTTAGACCAAAGGATATGTAATTTCATAAAGGAAGAATTAAAAAGGACTGGTCTTACCATACAAAAGATCATTTGAGAGCATATTTATGGATAAAATATATGAAATTTTTTGGTGTGAGTTGATTTAATTTCTACATAATTGGTTAGCATGGTTGGAATATTATTTATTTAACCCAAGGATTGAATAAACTATAATCTAGACTGAAGAAAATATAGTAAAACCCTAACTAGCCAAGATCAATAGATCATTGGGTTGTTACTATATTAGATGGATATATAACTAAATTTGTAGTGCAAAGATATATAGATTTCAAAGATATGAAGGACTTGTTTATAAGAGGAATTTGAGGAAACTTTTTACAATAACAAACTATCCTAGTGAAGATGTTGGTTGTGGACAAGTCCATGGTGCCTACTCCAGCCAATATGGGTATGTGTAAAACATGATAGTGAATTATGACTAGATGAGTAGATAAGGTTTGGATCTGAATCTAGAATGGAGACATGAGGGAAGAAGAGCAAAAAGAAGATTCTAGATTCAAAATGTGATCTACGATAATATAATAGATGGAGTAAACAAAAAAATACCTAAGTAGATGTAAATAGAGTTAAGAGTACTAGTAAAATATTTGATAAACAAGTAGGAAGAAGTGATGAATGAGAAGGAAGAAATGAAGAATGAAGGAGGAATAAATATGAGATGAATGAAGAAGACAAATGCCAGTAAAAATAATGAAGTGATGAAGAATGAGAGGAAGAAGAGATGTTCAAAGATGAAGATGAGAATAGTATAGAGTTAGATTAGTTAGATGATAGATGTAATGCTCAGCTACAAGAATGGGTATTAAAAAAATAAGGACATGAATAATTAATCAAACAATCAGGACAAAGTCACAGAGTAATCACAGGTTCAAGATTGGAAAGAGAAGTCACTGGAAAGAATCATTCACTGAAAGAATACACATCCTTGCAACCTAATTTTTTATTTTCTAGTAAAAAATTTAAACCAAAAGGATAGGCAGACAATAGTTGAGAAGGCCCATTTTCAAAGCAAGTTCATCAATGGGGTAATGAAATTAAAAAACTCTCAATTCATAAGGTTTTGAAGTCTTTAGGGTTCATTGAAATGAAGTAGAGAAAAGTAAAAAATATAGAAAAACAAAGTGCATAGACAAAATCTCCTAGTGTAAAAGAAAATATTCTTAGTACATAGGCAAGTTTGCACATCATGAAGCCTCCCACTATAATAATTGTGTAACAGATCCCTTTAATACTAGTTTATAATATGGGTGATTTAGGATCATTTATCAACCTGGTGACATATGATAGGTCTACAAACCCTCAGTAGTACTTACTAACATGCAAGATGAGATGTTGAGCTAAAGGTATTACTGATGAGGCTATAAATAAGTGTAGATTAATAGGGGCACTAAATGGAAGATCCCTTAAATTTATATACCATAGAGGTATCACTCAAGAAAATATATAGAAGGTTAAGGAGTTGATTATCAAATAATTTAAAATAAATAAATGTACAAGTCAGACTATTCAATACCTAAAAGAGATTAGGTAGAAACTAGGAGAATCAATATATGATTATGATCATAGGTTATTAAATATTATTAATAAGGTGGAGTTTGACTTAGAAGATAAAGATAAATCTATGTGTTTTGTCAAAATACTAAACTCTAAGATTAGGTTTGTTATAGCATAGACTCAATATGCTACTAAGTTAGATGCTTGAACTATTACTCTTCAGGTGGAGAAAATTGAAGATTATGGGGAAACTCCCATAATGGGTTTTAAGATTAAAAATACATTGCAAGATTTTATGAAGAGGATGGAATAATATCATGAAGTAGATAAACCTAAGATAAATATATGGTGCATGGAGTTTGGGAAAGAAAGACATGAAAAGAGTGATTGTCCTAAGATCAAGACAGAGTTCTCTAAAATCTATAGAGCAGTAGGGCACACAATAATGCAGTGACATCTTCTACAATAGTATGTAAAAAGACCAAAAAGTTTGTATTAAATTTTTTATAAATCACATAATCATGATGAAAATAATTTTAGGGATTTACAAGAGATCAAATAAGATATTACAAAGAATGTATTCATCATGTTTTGCAACAAGTGTCCTCATCGAAGCAGACAATTCTAAGACTAGAGGTTGATAAGGGTTTTGTGAACCAATCAGGTCCATAATGGATTCTAAATTAACCTTACTACTAACCTCAAGGTCTATCTAGATAGACCCCTCATTCACCAGGCTGGACACCACCATCACTAAAATACTAGCACTCATCACCTTGGAATACGATAATGATGCAGTAGCAACAAACTAGCTAGACTGCACAAGTTATACAAAAATAATTGGGATTAGAAATAAAACCTAATAGTATCAAAACTAGAATAGAGTGCATCAATAGGAAGGTTATAAAGTAGGTTATCAATTGAACAAAGGAGGATCTAAGGGTGGATATAGAGGGGGGTATCAAGGTATCAAAGGAAATAAATATAAATGCCCTCCTTTGCAATGTTACATGTGTGGAGAGTATAACCATGTGAAACACAATTGTCCTTTGAATTCCCAAATATGGTCTTACTATGTATATTACAAGGTATATGAGAATCAAAATATAGAAGACTATCCTCTTTTGGAAAATCAAATAAAGAAAGAAGCCATCAAGAATGTTAACATGGTGAATTCACATCTTAAGGAGGATATGTTTCTAAACGCTATTATAAGACACCAACATGTAGAGAGAGGATTGCCTCCTCTCAAAATGACTTAGGACCAATTAATCTAGAAAGTAAAATAAGATAAATACCTAGACCTAGCTATAGAAAAAGGGCTGATGTATGAAGCTATGTACATGTTGAAGAATATTGAAAACCAAACCCCTACTAAAGGAGATGCTTAACCAACAAATTCTCAAATGTATGGTCAAATTATCTGCATTATCCACTAGGATGGAGTTGTTACTACATTGATAGATTTAATAAATTTTCTAAGTAATCTATGTAATCAAGAAACTTCTTAAAACATTACAAACTTGATACATAACTTACTAAAGTATGAAAAGTGAGGGAAATAGAAGACATAAAAACTTGTTTGGTATGTAAAATCAAAGAAGACATGGGATGTAGATATGTGAATTGACATTGAAGTTATAGGATATGAAATTCCAAATGTTGTCTTTGATTTTGGTAACATGGTTAACATGATCCCTAGGTCTACATGGGTGGTGATTAGATGTTCGATTATCAATTACAACCTAGTGACTCTCAATTTAGTAGATTATGGAAGAGTTGAACCCATTATTTGATTATAAGATGTTGAGATAAAAGTCATATAATTAAGCTTGTGAGGTGAATTTGAAGTCATCTATTTGAATAAAAAAATAATTCATTATCCTACACTGATTGGAAAGAAATAGGCATATGATGGTCAGATGACTATCAATACTACACAAAATCAATAAGAGGTGCATCAAGGAGATAAGATTATAATCACTCTTTTACATAAGGTGCACAAACCCTACATCATTCCAGCTGAGCTAGACTCTAATTATGTTACACAAGAAACCATTTGGATGAAGGCAAAATTTGAGAAAAACATGAAAGCTTTGCACACAATCAAGTGAAATTTCTTGTATGAGCATAATAAACCTCAAGTATAGTCTTTACTCACTCAATAGTTAAATAAATCTAAATAATGAAAGCCTAAACAAGTAGTTACTTAGCCATTGGCACCTCAGTTTGTCATAGAAGATTGTGCATCCATGTCTACTAAGTTACCTACTCATTAAAAAATTCATTTTCTCTATTAAGAAGATGATCATATAAAGGATTATATAGTGCCGACTAGAGAAGATACCTTGTCTTGGGAAATGGCTTTGTCTAAAAGTGGAGATTCAGATATGCATCTACTCAACCATGCTCATGGTGATCATGAACTCTAACCTATTAGACTGGTCTTCATCGAGGAAAGATGATTTCATTCATACTATGCAACTAAGGATATAAATCAATTCATTCTACACCTACAAGTTCATGTGCCTATCATCAGTTAGTAGGTTAGTGCCTTGAATTATGATTTGAAGGGAGTTATAGTGACATGGTGGACAATTCATAGAGATGATTAGCTCAATTGGAATGGTATGTACTTATGTACTAATTTATGATTAGTAGATTTTAACTATTGTAGGTAATTAGAAGTAATTGGCCTTAATTTCAAGAATGTGAGTGCACTAAAATCCATATCCATAAATGTGTTGAGGTATAGAATGAAGAATGTGTGGCAACTAAGTATTGGGTTTATATCTTTCATTAAACACTTGCCCCTTTACCATCATCTTGGTATATTCATCAAGAATATAGGAAAAAGATAAAGCATTTGGTATAGGTGTAGAGTGACTTCATACAGACTTTTATATTTGAAGATAAAAATCATGTGGTTCATAATGCACCATTCAAAATCAAATATTTACTATGATATGGGTGCACAGAGGATTTAAGCACATTGATTAAGTCTAAAATGTAGAAGAATGTAACAAGTGATCTAAATACAACACTACAAAGATATAAAGATGCCAAGATGGAAGAATAATCTATTATGCAGTCATGCCACCAAATACATAATGAAGAGGAGGAAACTCAAGATTTAGATATTGATGGTGATATCGATCCAAATAATTTATTTTAACTTGAATGGCCAATAGAACCATTAAACGATCTAGTCATAAAACCCACTGAAGAATAAAAACTATGAAACATACAAATTCTAGAGAAGGAAGGGCAAAGAATGTTGTAAGAATTTTGTTTATGAGGAAAAGTGCAAAATTTATCAGCAACCTATTAAAAAAAATTTGGAAAACATTATAAGTGATGAGATTCCTAACTGGCACATATAGGTGATTATTGGACTAAATCTGAAGTTTCAGAAACTATGCAACTCCTATGGGATTATCATGATGTGTTTAACAAAAAATTTCTAGAATTTAGAGTACATCTTTCCTATGTTAAATGCAGGTCAAACTCAAGGAGTGCACACAACCCATCAATAAAAATATGTATAATTTAAATCCAAACATGAAGTTGAAATTAAAGGTTGAAGTGGATAGAATGTAGGAAGCAAGTATAATTTATCCTATAGATAAGTCAAATTAGGTTAGTCCCATGGTAGTGTATCTTAAGAAAATAGGGGAGATCAGAATATGTGGTGACTATAAAATTTTGAATAACATATGTGTGAATTATCCATTTTTGATTCCCATCACATATGAAGTTTTGCAATCTATCACATATCTTGAAGTTTACTCCTTCATAGATGGGATCAATGGATATAATCAAATACCCATCATAGAATAAGATAGAGCTAAAGTGATTTTTTCCATGGAATGGGGATCCTTTGCATATAAGGTAATGCCTTTTTTCCTTAAGAACACACCTAAATTTTTTTTCTAGAGCAGTAGTAATTACCTTTAAGAATTTCATTCATGATTTCTTATAAGTATATATAGATGATTCAATAGTCTTCTCTTTGTTTAAAGACTACTTGTCCAAGTTGTGCCTTATGCTAGAATGTTGTTGAGATCTACACATTGACATAAATTTAAAAAATCACTTATTTTTTACACCTTTTGGTGTTGTGCTAGGTCATGTGGTGTGCAGTGAATTGATTTTGGTAGATTGGGCCAAAATTATAGTGATTCTTAATATGCCTCCACTAGTCAGCTCCATGAAAGTACAGTACTTTTGTAGACAAAAATATTACTATCATAAGTTTATCAAGGGACATGCATACATTTCATCCCTATTGGAGTATTTACTGTGCAAAGGTACAAATTTTGTCTAGACTTCTAAGTGTCAAGTAGATTTCATAGAATTGAAGCAATGATTGCTCACTACACCTATTCTCATCTTTCTAGATTGAAGAAAGCCCTTTCATGTGCACATTGATGATTTTATTATTGTAGTAAATGTTATGCTTACATAGCTAGGAGATGGTGGAATGGACCACCCCATACATTTTTCAAGCCTAAATTTATCTGACATAGAAAAGAATTACTTGATAACTAAAAGGGTAGTATTAGCTATAGTGTTCACAGTACAAAAAATCTTATATTATCTCCTTATGACACCATTTGAAGTTTTCAAGGATCATCAAGATCTATGATACCTATTTAATAAACCTATGCTTGGAGGACACATTTCAATATGGTTGATTGTCTTTGAAGAATTTTAATTTCACATCAATGTCAAGCTAGGTAGAGAAAATGTTGGGCCAGATCATCTTAGTCACTTCACAAATGAGAAATAACTAGAAGATTTATAGGAATATTCTCCTGATGCCCATCTATTTGAGTTTTTTTGATACCTAAGAATTCAGGCAATTGCTAATTTCCTAGAACAATAGGTATTAATTGTGCACTACTCAGAAAGATATAAATCAATTTTTCACCACATCTTTGCCATATACTATTATAAATGGTATCTTGTATCATTTAGGGAAGGATGAAGTATTGTGCAAGATAGTTATAGGAACATGAATGCCCATATCTCTTATAGGAAGGACACCAAGGAATATTAAGAGGTCACTTTCTAGAGAAACTACTACATAAAAACTATTACAGAGTGGGTTATGGTGGTTGAACCTTTTTTAGGATACACATAAATTAGTGTTGCATTGTGATGTATCTCAATGAATGGGTAAGCCACACCAGAAGAATGAAATGCCTTTGCAACTTGTTGGCCATTTTTGGCCCACATATAAATCTCTTGTATGGTTTGATGAAGTAGTGGATCAAAGTATAGAAATAGATTCAACATTTACAAATAGAGAGGATCCAAGCAAGGTTTTCTAAGGATCTAGTAGTAGTGTTCAAGGATAAGCCTAAAAGCTAGAAGCTAAGTGCAAAATCATTTATTTACCTAAGTATTTATTTGTTCATTATTACAAACTGTGTAGGGACTAAGTGTTTTTTTCCTTTCAAGAACTTTTTGGCTAAGTGTTGAGTTATTTTAGACAAGTTATTTGAGATAAAGTTTTTGAAGGGATGATTGTTTCGAATAAAATGTCAGAAGCAAAAGGTAAAGACCTTTTCTTTCAAGAAAATTGTCTAGGACAATTTTCCCAAAGGTTAACTCTTCAATAAATGATCCTTTTCAAAATTCTCAAAGGAATTATATGGAAAAATGATCTAAACAATTTACTTGAAAGGTTCTTTTCTTGAGAAAGTGATCCCATCAAAAATCCAAAGGAAAAATTTATGAAATAATTCCATTAGAAGGAATTCCTTTAGGAAGAAAGGCTTTTTCAAAGTTCCAACGGTCTATTTTTAAAAAATTGAAAGATTCTTTCCCTTTGAAAATAGGCAATTTCAAGTTTCGAAGGGAATTTAACAAATTTTCTAAGGATCTCTCCACCGTAAAGGTGCCCCAAGAAAAGGTCCCAGAGACTTTCTCTTGTGAAAAAAAGACCGAACAAAAGCCTAAAGGAATTTATCAAAATGAAATACAAAGGAATTATTTTAGAAGAGGATAAGTCTGTGAAAAAAGAGGAAATAAATGGTCCAAAGGAATAGATGTTGGGATTTAAATATCCCATGATGGTCCCACAAACTTCAAAATCTAAACCCTACAAGTAGTTGTTTAGATTTATATGGACTTATATTGACATAAATGGGTATAGGAACCCCAATGTCCTTAGTTTGGTTTTCCATCTATAGGAAATATTTGGTCCAAGTTTTAAGGTAGGAGCTGGTAGGTGAAATTAATGGAGAGGTTCTCATCCTTAGACATGGCCATCATCTTCAAAAAATAGCCATTCGATGTAGAAGCAACATGGATCGGTCCAAATTTAGAGTTATGGGGATTTTATCCTTATACGTACAAGACAAGTGAAAGATAGCATGAGAATAAAAGGTGAAGATTAGGTGATTAGAAAATGTAGCTTGAGTATTAAGGACATTCTTAGAGAAGTTCTTGTCTTCTAGCATGTTTTCTAATCAACAAGTGGCTCAAGGAGATTGTGGTGATCTTTGATGGTTTATCTCATGGTCAAAGAAGTTGCATGATTTGAATGTAAAAGAGCTCAATGACAATAGTGGTGGTTGCAGCTATTTAAGACCCTCCTCTCCATTTTCTCATGTAAGCCCTTTCTTTCTCTTTCCTTATATATATCATGTTTTTCCATTTTGGGCGGTTCTCAATTGTTTTTTAGACTTTTCCATCTCTCTTAGAGATGTAACACTCTTAGAGATATTGAAAAATATACTCACCTTGATTAGGCTCGACCCTACCAAGCATTTTTAAGAACTACCTCTTGATGTAATAAAGTGTTTTCTTTGTCTATCTCTTGCCTTAGATTTGTGTCTATTAATTTGTGCACTATGGCATTGTGTGAAGGAGAATCTTCCTCATCCTTAGTCCTCCATTTTGACCTTGTTTAGGGAGTTTTTCAATGTTTTTTATAAGTCTAGTTGAGTGCTCTTTATACCATCGATGTGAAATTTTAGTGAGTTTTATAACTCCTCTCTATTCGCATTAATTACTTCCAAAACCTCCTCTATGAAATATTAATGCAACCAAATTGATCTTGTGGTTGTGTAAGTCAGTATTGTCCTCTACAGAACTAGTGTGGGTTTAAACTTATGGGAATTTCTCATTTTATTTTGGTGCATTGCCTGGTTATATTTCTTAGGATCCCTTATCCCATTTCTAAACCTTTTCCCCATGAAGCATTAGTTTAGCTTTAGTTTGAGGTGATCTACCAAGAGGAATCTGACCTTCTCTGAAGGTTCAACCTCACTACAAGATACACACAACCTGAGGTTATTCTAATATTGGAGTTAGGAGTGAGAGAGCCTAAAAAAATCTTCCACAAAGGTGCACTTCTAGGCTAAAATAGTTTCTAACATGCTTGATGGGACTACATTGTTCAATGAGTAAAGAGTTTTGGTGTTCTCTTCATCCAATTAGCGTTTTGAGGCATGTGTAAAAACACCAATGGTGACTCTAAGTATTCATCAACTGGAATAATTGGCTCAAGTGCCTAATCATCATTATTTAATATGTATAATCAACCATCTTTTGATCAACATGGTTATTCTCTACCTCAACATCACACTTATCAAGATAATAATTTTTATGTTTTCCCCCCAAGTGGCCCTCAAACAACCTATCAACCCTATTATGGCCTTTTCTCCCTTCCCACTCCTATGCATGACCAAGATTAGTCTACTTTACATTCAAATTAGTCTACTAATTCGCCTTATCAAGACTATGTTTATCTTGTTACATCCTTATCAGGATTCAAGCAAGCATTATAAGATTATATTGAGTTGATAAGGAAGATTTTAAGGGTTTATAACTTTATTCATTCATCCCTATTCATGTTATACAAGAGTCAAGGTGTTCTCTTCATTTTTTTAAGAATAGGTGGTTAGTTTTTTAGGAAGAACAATGGGCAGTTTGTGAGAAGGATAATAAGGTGTGGTCAAGAAGCATAGTCCAAAATTTGAAAAGTGTGTTGATCTCTTATGAATATTATCAGACTCATTTTAATTAGTCCTATATTTCTTCTCCCCTCCAAGATTCTCAATCTCAACCTCCAAAAGTTTCAAATCAACCCCCTAGTCAACCTTGTCAAAGTCCATTCTTATCAAGAATCAGAGAATAAATACTGGACCAAGGGAGAAAAATCATGAAAATCAATAAGGAGGTTGGACTTGGACAAGAATTTCCCATTCATGCCATAAAGGGGATAAGGAGCTTCTTGCATAATTTTTGGAGTGTGTGGGCATCCATTAAAGAAGGTGACTATCCACATGTTGAGAAGCAAGAGATGAAGGAATGGATACTCTCAATAGAGGATATGTTGACCATTGGGAGGATGAGTATGTCAAAACTAAACGAATCAGTTTGTCTTCTCCTACCCCTATGCCCATTCTCACTCAAAATTTTGAAACCATCCCACCATGGATCTTCTCCTACACCTTTGACCCTGATTATGTTATGCCCTCTCTTATGAAACCACCCTCTCTTATACTCATTCAAAAATAAGAAAAGGTTTTTGTTCCCTACACATTTACATCATGGAAATCCATTCAGAAAGGTATAAATAAAAAGGAAGAGGTGTCAGTTGTGGTGATCCAAGAGCTAGTTCAAGAGGAGGAGTTAGTGGTTGAATAATATTAAAAAGAGGTGTTAGCTCAGCTCAATGAGCTTTCCCTACAATATTTCCAAGACTCTTTATCCCTCCCTCAATAACCACCAAAGAGACCACTCAAAGTACCTAGTTGGAAAGACACTCTCTTAAGCTACAAGAAAAATGAACTTATTCACCCTCCCACCATCTCCGTCTTGGAGGAAGAGCCTATTTTTCAAGGAATAGAGGAGGAGATTAAATTCAAATTTGAGCTTGAAGAGGAAAACATAAGTTTTTATGATGAGGAGATCATGATAGGCAGTCCATTCTAAAAAGGGAGGAAAAATCAGGTTTAGACCAACTATTATGGCATGGATTTGACATTGATGAATTAGAGCCTACTTAAAGAGGTGTGTATTCAAGATACAACTGAGAGCAAAGAGGATTTTTTTTGGTCCCAAGAGCTTCCATTTGGTGTGGCTACAGATGAAGATGACCAAGGTGCAGAGATTGACATAGTCAATCAGTTAGTTGACCATGCTAGAGAAGTCATGAATGAGAAAGAGGATCAAGATGAAGTATGGAAACAGTTGTACCATGACTTTATGGATTAGGTGGAGGTTATAAACTAGCCTATGCCTCCTCTAGAGTATGAGGATGAACTCACCAATAAAGTTTAATAAGATGACCAATCTCAAGATGAATTATCCATTGAAGGTATTACTGATGTCTTCAATAATGAGGGGGAATGGTCAGATCTAGAGCCACAAAAATATGACATGGTAGGCCTTAGGTGGATTGATGAAATACCATATGAATACTTTAAAATAAAATAGAGAAAATATGGAGTTAAATTTGGCATTGTCTTGGATGACCAAGAGGAAGGTACCTTTTGGGATGACTTAGAGTTTTTCTTCTTAAGTCTAGATAGTAAACCAAGCACCAGTTCAAAGGAGCCATCACATGTTATGCTTGATTCAGAGTACAAAATTGAGCCATCAAATGATAAGATTGAAAAATCCCCTATAGTTCAACATGAACTAAGTTTGGAGGACATGAACCAATATGTCTATATCAGAGACATGTTTGTTCCATTCCATCCATTAGAGAGCACATTAAAATGAATGACCATAAATCTGCTTGGTTCACTAATTGTAGTACCTCCAAAGCAAGGTATTTTTCATCTTGGATTATTACAAGTGAATAATTCTCATAGTTTCCCATTTGATCTAGGAGGAAGGTACTTTTAAATTCTAACCTTATATATATATATATATATATATATATATATATATATATATATATAAGGATAGATTTCATGCTTTCCTCCAAGTGCCTTGTGTATATTTTTTTTCTATTCTATTTTTCCTTTCCAAAGCACCTTGGGCACTTTGTTTTGTGAAAATCCTTATTGCTTCAAGAGGAAGTTACAAAAAGGGTTAGCTTTATATCTAGTTTTAGACTAGATCATTTGTAGAGGCTAATGACTCCATGCCCAATGGACTAGACAAGGTAAGTGGTTTGGGTTCTCAAGCATAGTAGGTATGCTTCCTTGAGAGTCACCAAAGACGTTGGCCATTTTTGGCCCACATATAAAGATCTTGCATGGTTTGATGAAGCTATAGATCAAAGTCATGGAAATGGATCCAACATTTACAAATAGAGAGGATCCAAGCAAGGTTTTTTAAGGATCTAACAGTAGTGTTCAAAGATAAGCCTGCAAACTAGAAGCTAAGTGCAAAATATTTTATTTAGCTAAGTCTTTACTTATTAATTCTTTTAAAATTTTTGGGGACTAAGTTTTTATTTTATTTTAGGACCTTTTTTGTCTAAGTGTTGAATTCTTTCAAACAAGTTGTTCGAGACAAGGTTTTTGAAGGGATAATTCTTTTAGACAAATTGTTTGAAGCAAAAGGTAAAAAGCTTTTCTTTGGGAAAAATTGTCTGGGTTAATTTTATTAAAGGTTAACTCTTCAATAAATGGTCCTTTTCAAAATTATCAAAGTAATTTTATAGAAAAGTGCCCAAAAAAATTTCCTCAAAGGGTTCTTTTCTTGAGAAAGTGCTCCCATCAAAAAACTGAAGGAAAATTTTTCAAAGGAATTACTTCGGGAAGAAAGGCATTTTCAAAGTTCCAACGGTCCATTTTCAAAAATCTGAAGGATTATTTCCCTTTGGAAAATGGAAATTTCAAATTCTAAAGTGAATTTAACAAATTTTCAAAGGATATTTCCACCATAAAGGTGCCCCAAGAAAAGGTCTTGAAGACTTTCTCTTGCAAAAAAAAAGGCTAAACAAAAGCCCAGAGGAATTGCCTAAAACAAAATGTCGAAGGAATTCTTTTAGGAGAGGATAAGTCCATCAAAAAAGAGGAAACAAATAGTCTAAAGGAATGGCTATTAGGATTGAAATATCCCATGATGGGCCCATAAACATCAAAATCTAAACCCCTACAAGTAGTCATTTGGATTTGTATGGACTTACATCGACATAAATGGGTACAAGAAAACCGATGTCCTTAGATTGGTTTTCCATCTATAAGAAATATTTTGTCCAAGTTTCAAGGTAGGAACTAGTAGGTGAAATTAATGGAGAGGTACTCATCCTTTGACATGGCCATCATCTCTGAAAAACATCCATTCAATATGAAAGTAACATGGCTTGGTCTAGATTCAGAGTTATGGTGATTTTGTCCTTATACATGCAAGACAAGTGAAATATGACATGTGAACAAAAAGTTAATAGTAGGTGATTAGAAAAGGTAGCTCAAGAATTAAATACATTCTTAGATAAGTTATTGTCTTCTATTAGGGTTGCTAATCAATGAGTGGCTTGACGAGATTGTGGTGATCTTGGATAGTTTATCTTATGGTCAAGACAATTGCATGCTTTGAATGCAAAAGAGCTCAAGGACAATAGTGGTGGATATAGAAATTTAATACCCCATCTCTATTTTCTCACATAATCCATTTATTTTTGTCTTCCCTTTATCTATATATATATCTCATTTTTTTCCATTTTGGGGGGTTCTCAGTTTTTTTGACTTTTCCATCTCTCTGGGAGATGAGACACACTTTGAGATATTGTAACATATGCTCAACTTGATTAGGATAGACCTTACTAAGCATTTGTAAGAACTACCTCTTGATGCAATAAAATATTTTATTTGCCTATCTCTTGCCTTGTATTTGTGTCTATTTAGTTGTGCACTATGGCATTGTGTTAAGGAGAATCTTCCTCATCAATGGTCCTCCTTTCTGACCTTGTTTAGGGAGTTTTCCAATGCTATTTTTAGGTCTCGTTGAGTGTTCTTTTGACCATTAATGTGAAATTTTAGTGAGTCTTATAACTCCTCTCTATTTGCATTCATTACTTCCTGAACCTCCTCCATGAAATATTAATGCAACAACCTTGATCTTGAGATTTTGTAAGTCAGTATTGTCCTCTACAAAACTAGTGTGCCTTCAAGCTTATGGGATTTTCCCATTTTATTTTGGTATATCACCTAGTTATCTTTCTTGAGATCCATTATCCCATTTCTAATCCTTTTCCTTATAGAGCATGAGTTTAGCTTTAGTTTTAGGTGATCTACCAAGAGAAAGCCAACCTTCTTTAAAGGTTCAACCTCACTACAAGATACCCATAGCCTGAGGTTATTCCAATATTGTAGTTGGGAGTGAGAGAGCCTAAAAATCTCTCCAAAAAGGGTGTAATTATAGCCTAAAACATATCCTTTATTACATAAACAAAATTTTAAATAATGGTACATCAATTTTTTAAGATTGGTCAATCTTCCAAGTAAATGCAACAAAGCATGGTATATTATCACTATGACTAATTACTTTACCAAATGGGTTGAAGTTGTTTCAACACCCATATATGGGGTAAAAGACACATCAAATTTCCTTTACAAAAATATTATCTCATTTTTGGATGCCCTTCCAAGCTTTTCAATGATGGAGGGACACACTTCCTAAATAATATTATCAAATATCTTACTGAATAATTCATGATTTCCAATCATAAAATTATTATGTACCATCCTTAAGCTAATGGCTAAGCTAAGGCTTCTAATAAATTATTGGGAAAGATGTTGATAAAGATTTGTGATGTCAATAAGGATGATTGGTAACATCACATTCTTACTATTTTTTGGGCCTATTGAATTCACTATAAGAGGGCTATCGATTTTACTTCATTTCAATTAGTCTATGGGCTTGAATTAATAATGAATATGGAATACTTGGTACCTAATCTATGCATTTCAATGGTTATGGAATTAGGGGATCATGAGTCTCTCATAAATATGCTTCTCAAATTGAATAGGATGGATGAGTACCGATGTAGAGCATCTTGGATGCAGGAATTCCATAAGTAAATCCAGAAAGAATGACATGATAAGAACCTATGACATAAGGAATTTCAGAAAGATCAACTAGTTTTGTTATATGATTTTTAGTTCAAAGCATTTTTGGGTAAATTATAGATTAGATGAAAAGGGTCTTACATTATACATGAAATATCATATCAAGGAACCATTATTTTGAGAGATCTATAGGGAACCATTCTACTAGGGTGGATAAATGGTTGTAGGCTTAAGCCCTACTACTAATAGTATTAAATGATCTCTTTCTACAAAATGAGTGGGTGATGAGTAGTACTGAGTAGATTAGGATTTCCCATTTATGTATGTTTTCTTGTGTATTTATTTTTGTGTGTGTATTTGTAGATGGTCACTTCACCAAATTTTGGAACCATGATAAGAAGAATAGCATGCAATGCTTATGCATAAAATAATTTAGGTACACCATTAATGGTGTCAAAAAAATTGGAAAAAAATAATTAAGTTTGATAAATTTAGGATCCATTCAAATTCACCAAGATCTTAGCCATATAATGGTCATCTATAAGTAGTTAATACTAGAGCCTAGGATAAATTTATTTGATATTCACCAAATCAATGGTTAGTCAACATCAAAAATATGTACTCCAATATAGAGAAATGATAATATAATGATGTATCTCAATGCATGTGCTAATGAATAACTACATTTATTGCCAAATCTGATAAGATTTTCCATGCCAACATTCACATTGATATCAAAGTGATAACTTAGTATGACATTTATGCAAAAACCAATAGGTGTAAAATATATAAAGGTACAAGATTACAAAACAAGTTTTCATGTCATTATTTCAAACATTTTATGTGTTGAATTCCTAGAGCTGAGCCAATTTATACAACATAAAAAACAAAAAGTTTCTCATTTCTAGTATTATTCTACCATGGATCGTTCACAACTCATCATAAACTTGACAAATTTTCAGAATGAAGTAATGGGCATCAATCTTGGGCTTCAATAGATAAAATATATTTATCAAGATCTATTTAAATATCTTCAAGTGGTAGAACAAAAAATCTTCCAACCAAATCTAGTAGTGATGTAGAGCATATACCAAAATTTCACTCCCTTTATCAAACTTTCTCACTCCTCTACCTTGTTCTTGTTACACTTCTATTCAACAACTCATAAGTTTACTTGTCTATGGGATTAAATTAATTAATTACATATTTTAATTATTTAAATCCCCTAAACATGTTCATATTAATCATTTGACAATCTTTGGTTAACCTACACACTTTCCAAGCATTAATTCATTTCATTACATAACTTTGCACACATTTCTCACAATCCTACTAGCCCTGTTTATGGACTAATTAGCTTTGTATGGAATTTTAATTTCACAAATATAAAAATAAACTCTTGATTTAGATACCCTTTTCCAATCACTATCTATCCATGAAATTTTATATCCCAACTTATTATTTTGGCCAACTTTTAAACTCTTTTTTAACTTCTATTTAGGTCTATTTGGGATAATTCACCAATAGTCCTATTTAAAGGTACATAAAATATGTGAAAACTATGTAAAAACTAAAATATATTCTCTCACATCAAAACACATCATTCTACTAAGTTATATGAATTTTGGATGGTGGAATCACAATATATACATGAAACCCTAATCTAGGGTTTTAAAGGGAACTATCTCAGTGAAGAATATACAAAAATATATTAATAAATCTGTATTTAACTTAAAATATTAAAAATGGTTTTATAATTTCTATCTATACTTAGGTAAGCTAATCCAACCCTTATATTCCACTAATCAATCCACTGTCACAATTTTCTATACCAATAAGTACTTGATTGAGCAAGAGAAACAACATACTACAGGCCTAGGTCTTATGAAAACAAATGTTCAAGAAAATATGCCATTTGTAAATATAAAAATATTAAATTTAATTCATATAAATTACCACAATATTCATTAACACCTTGTCAAATGGCTCTTCTTTGCAAGAACACACTCAATATACATAGTTTTATGAATCACTATCTGCTACAAGAACATGATTCAATATTTTGAATCTCTATGATAAAAATGGTTCTTATATTTGTCTATGACTCTTTTATCTTAAAACAACACTCAATTCACCTTAGTAAACATGAAACTTGAACTTCCAACTTCAAGGATTTGCCATATAGATAAACAAAATCTGCATATAAAGAATCATTCATAAAATAGGGGTTTGATTTTGATCATGCTTGAACCTCAAATGTATATCATCCAATCCTTGATTATTTTACTAAAAATAGGAACTAAAATCCTATAAATTTTCATTTAAACATGTTAGTTTAATACACTCAGTCATTCTTTATCCATAAAGCATATATAATTAGCATCAATAGCTATAACATCTAAACAAAGTTTGAACTATAATCCCTCAAGACCAGGGGTCTATCGCTCTCCATTCCTATAAAATATTGAATTAAAAAAAATCACAACTTTGAATCATACTTGGAAAAAATTACAATATCATTATATCATTAATTTTCACACATGTATTCTAAACAATATAACCATGACCTCTTAAATAGGGGTCTATATCCTTTCATTTAGCAGCATAGATTTTTTACACAAAACATTCTTTCTATATTAATTTCATAACTTGTCATTACATCCTCCATTCCAATATTTGAATGTTAATACCATATTATATCTAAAAATGACTCCCTATATGCCTAAAATGAGTCATAACTAAATCTTGATCCCTTTTTCTATGTGGAGGTTTCTTGCAACATAACATTTCTTGATTTTCAAATAACATAAAGCATCTTTTCCCAAAACATTGGACTCATGAAATTTTTTATGAACCTCATACAATGTATAAACCCCTTCAAATACTTGATACATCTTTCCACTTTCATATAATACATCAAAGTCTTTAGAAATGGCTTTCAACATTCAAATTTCCAAAAGGGCACTTTTGGTGGGAAATAAAAGAATTCAAATTTCTTGCACCTCTAGATAACCTAGTCTCCACAAATGGAGCACTAATGACCTCTAATACCTATAAAATACCTTTTAGACTATCCATAGACAAAAATATATCCTTTTTGGGGTCCTTAATGGATGCCCCTAGATCATACTACCAAGCTTAGAAATCTTTGGAATAAGTTTTGAGTGATCCACTTGGCATATGCTGCCACTTGAATTTATTGAACTTCCTCTATGGAGTTGTCTGCTTCCAATTTCCTCTCATAGAGGTGTACATGCTCTTGGGACCCACACTTAGGCTTCTTTTTTCTTCATCTTCATACCTACACATGAAACACAATTATTAAATAAAACATAGATGCTACCCTTTTCTTCTTGCTTGGTAGGTACATTCCACTCTTTCTCTTTTTCAAACTGATCCTCCTTCTCAACTTCATGATCAACCATCACTACAAGTAAGAATGCTTATTATTTCATCAAAACTTTTTTATATATCCTCTTTACCTCACAAACAACATCTTCTTGGTTTTTTCTTGTCTCATGATTAAGTAAACTCATACTTTACTATTATTCAACACCTTTATGCATGATCTCTAATTCTTACCATTGTAAAGGCTGCATACTCACTCTTACTATCCCATCTCCTTGATTACTCTCATGGGACTGCTACATATTATCTAACTCTTAGACATCCTTGTCTTATTCAAGACTCTTTTTCAAACATTTGTATTCATCTACCACCATTTCTTTAGATGCATGATACATACCTATATTTTCATCACACAAACTCATTAGACACTAAACTTGAAGCCTTTATCTTGATCATTTAAATATCCATATTCCTCTGGACTTACTTCATGTCAATTCCAAACCATCTCCTTTCCATCTTAGCTACAATGTTCATCATTATACTTCTATCTTTTCTATCACATGCTTGGCTTCCCTACTTGCTTTGATTATTATCATGCTTGATCACTCTCTTATGTTTTATTCCTTCCTTTATTTTATGATTACTTGCTACCACCTTAAAATCTTGTGTGACCTCACTCTTGTCCATTTTTGTGGATTCACAACTCCTCACATCAACCAACTCAACACAACTCACCTTCTTTTCTTCCTTCTTGGGTGCATTGATCAAACCCAATCTTTCCATTGCTTTACTCCAATATTGCATCATCATTATCCTATCATCTCTTCTATCTTATTAACCTTTCAATGGGATACATGTATATGTCTTTCCATCCTAATTAATTTTATATATTTTTTGCTTTACCATAATGTATGACATGCTTATCAAACTTCCATGGTTTCCCTAGCAATAAGTGACACACATCTATAGGAAAAATATTAGATAACACTTGATATCTATATTATCCTATCTTGAAATCAACCCAACTTTATTCACTTATTAATATCTAATGACCTTTTTGCACCCATAAAACTCTATATGGTTCTAGATGTGGCATTATCTTCAACCTCAACTTCTACAACATCTCTAAATAAACTATATTATTATTACTACTGCCATCAATAACAAAATTGCATACCTTACCATGGGACTTAAATCTACTTTTGAACAAGTTTCACCTTTGGATTAGTTCCTTGCCTTGTTTTTTTTTCAATATTACTCTGATAATGAGTAATGACTCATTCCTATCATGCCTTCTATCCTCATTCTCTTCTCTTACTCTCTGGTAATACATATTATTGCTCACATTCCTTAGACACTCTTCTACCTTGTGTCCTTCTCTTTGGTAATTCCAACATTGCCCCTAAAATCTCTATCTTGGTCCTTATCTCATTATACCTTCATTCTTTCTCAAATTTTGGCCTAAAAATGGATTTTTATCTCTTGCATGGTGTGTCCCCATGCCATGTTCTTGAACTTATGCTACATGTCCTTATGGTCTATCTTAAACCACCTCTCTATTATCTCTCTCATTCATCCTTCTTTACAATAGTACTAACTGAACTAGCTTCCCATCATCTCTTTCATCTCTTTTTTCTCTCCATATAATAGTATCCTCAATAGCCTCCATCCTAAAAACTAATGGAGTAATTATTTGGGTCATTATCCTGACCAAATCATCCTCTTTTGTACTTGCTCTCTCCATAGAGCACTATCCTTGATCAACTATCCTACACTTCACTTCAAAAGACATGTTATAAAATATTTTCAACAATCAGATATAATCACTCCCTTTCTATGATACCAAAATAATGTATATCATATACAATATTTTCATACCCTTTATCAAACTTTCTCACTCCTATACCTTGTTCTTGTTACACTTCTTGTCAATAGCTCATAAGTTCACTTATCTATGGGATTAAATTAATTTTTTACCTTTTTTAATTATTAAAATCACATAAATATTTTCATCTCAATCATTTTAAAACCTTTGGTTAACCTGCATACTTTGCAAGCATCAATTCATTTCATTACACAACTTTGCACACATTTCTCACAATTTTACTAGCCCTATTTATGGACTAATTAGCTTTGTAAAGAATTTAACTTTCATAAATATAAAATATAACTCTTTATTTATATACCATTTTCCAGTAAATATATATCCACTAAATTTTATATCCCAACTCTTTTTTTGTACCAACTTTCAAACTCTTTTTTTACTTATATTTAAGCCTATTAACCTTGTTTAGGCTAATTCACCAACAGTCATATTTAAAGGTATGGAAACATATGGGAAAAATATTATAACCCAAAAATATTTTCACTCACATCAAAACACATCATTTGACCAAGTTATATTAATTATTGATAGTGGAATCACAAGATATGCACAAAACCCTAATCTAAGGTTTTAGAGGGAACTATCTCAGCTGAGACTATACAAAAATCTCTAACTAAGTTGATATTTAATTTAAAATATTTAAAATGGTTTTATAAGGTATATATAAACCTAGGTAAATTCATCCAACCCTTAGATATCACTAGTCAATCCATTATCATAATTTTTTATGATAATAAGTACTTGACTGAGCAAGAGAAACAACATACTATAAGCTTGGGTCTTATGAAAATAAATGTTCAAGACAATATATAATTTTTAAATATAAAAAACATAAATTTAATTAAAATAACTCACCACAATATTCATTAACACATTCTCATCAATTTAAAGGGCTCTTCTTTGAAAGAACACGCTCAATATACACACAATTTTATGAATTATTGTCTGCTACATGAATAGGATTCAAAATTTTCAATCTATATGATCAAAACAGTTATTATATTTTTATATGGATCTTATATATTAATAAAACACTTATTCACCTTATGAAACATGAAACATGAACTTCCAACTTTAAGGATTTGCCATATAGATAAGCATAGTCTACATATAAAGAGACTTTCAGAAAATAGGGGTCTGATTTTGATCATGCCCAAAACTTAAATGTCTGTCATAAAATTATTTGATTATTATCCTTAAAATAAGAACTAAAACCCTATAAATTTTCCTTTAAACATTTTATTTTACTACACTTAGTCATTATTTATCCTCAAGGCATAGATAATTAGCATCAACAACTATAACATCTAAATAGAGTCTAAATTGTAATCCCTCAAGACTAGGGGTCTCTTACTCTCCATTCCTATCAAATATTAAATGAAAAAAAATAAAAAATTTAAATAATACTTGGAAAAAAATTAAAATATAATTATCTCATCAATCATCACACGTGTATTCTAAACAACAGAACCATGCTCTCTTAAATACGAATTTGTATCTTTTCATTTAGTAGCATAGTTTTTTACACAAAACATTATTTCTATATTCATTATAAAACTTGTCATTACATATTACATTCCAATATTTAAATGGTAATACTGTATTCTATCTAAAATTAACTCCATATATGCCTAAAATGAGGCATAACTAAATCATGATCCCTTTTTCTATGTGGAGGTTTCTTGCAACATAACATTTCTTGATTTTCAAATAACATAAAGTGTCTTTTCCCAAAACATTGGACTCATGTACCTTTTTATGAACCTCCTACAATTTAAAAACCCCTTGACATACTTGATACATCTTTTCAATTTCATATAATACATCAAAGTCTTTAAAAATGGATTTTAGCAATCAAATTTCTAAAAGGGCACTTTTGGTGGGAAATACAAGAATTCAAATTTCTTGCACCTTTAGACAACCTAGACTTCATGAATGGATCACTAATAACCTTTAAAACCTATTAGAATATCTCTATACAAAATTATATCTTTTTTTGGGTCCTCAAGGGATTCCCTTATATCAATTAAATGTTGCATAACCACTTACTCTTATAACCCCACATCATTTCCACAACATTGACATCAAGTGCTTGATTTAGATAAATACCTTTGGAAATTTAGGGAATATTTTTCAATTGATAAAATAAGTGCTAGAAGTATCTAGTTTAATAATGTTAATTTGATCAAGCATGCCATCAAGATGAGGAAGATGAGGCCAAGTAAAAATCCCATAACACAGAAGTTGAACAATAACAGGCTATCAAGGAGGTAAAGATGGCATAAGAAGCTAGTGATGAAACAAAGTAGGAATATAAGGCACACAAAAAAATAGGTATAAATAGTAGAGGAATAAAGAGGCTGCACTCACAACCAAGAACAAGGCAGATGAAGATAAGAAACACCAAGACATAGAGGCATAGGAAAAGAAGGCTCTGGAGGATGCCACTCTCGCATAGTAGCAAGTTAATGAAGTTATGAGGAAGAATAAAAGAAGAAGATGAAACCCTACATAAAAATTGGGTTCAAACATAGGAACAAAAATTTCATTCAACCAAAGCATAGGATGATTTAGAGGCACAACCACATTCCAAGGCTAAACAAGATAAGGTTGATACACTTGAAGAATAGATAAAGGAATAAAAACATGTGTAGAAGTATTAGGAAGAAGAATAGGAAAATAATAAAGATATGAAATAAGATCTCAATAGGAAATCAATGGAGGAATCCAAGATAAAAAATATGAAGACACTATGTAACAACTTAAGACTGTAGAAAATTCTACAACACAACAATAAAAAGCACCTAAATAATAATAACTAGGTGGGTCAGAGCAGTCAATACAAGAAGAAGATACATCTATATATGTAATAGGTGAGTAAAAACTGACCTTACCTTTGAGATTATTCTATCTATGGGACATTCTAACTATGGGTGCTCAACACACCACCTTTTCACTTCCACTTGAGACCATACCATGGCCTGATCCTTCAACTACCATAGGAATATTGGTAGCATTCCCACTTTAATAAGAAGCATTGTTATATATTTATATGTTACTATTAAAGAAGTAGTTATAGGACATTACAACATTATAGGGGTTCATTACATAGAAGGCCACCTCTCTAGAGTAGTAGGTTTAAAAATCTAAGGTTGAGAACATTGAATTGATGTCTCGACTATATGAAGCTATAAAGATCATCTAGGATATTTGTCCTAAGTTAGTCACTTGAGAAATTAGGGACCAAGTAATGTCTAATCATCATAGACTAAAAACACTTGTCTCTTCATTAATAAAGGACTAGTACACAACTCAAAAAATCCATGCAATGGGAATATTGGGTCAAGATGTTAAGGCCTAGGATATCACAATCACCACTCTATTGGAGGAATACTAATGAATGCTTGATGCCACCACACTTCAATCTCAACAGATTCCATGTAGATTATTGTATTAGAAGTAATAATTAGATATGACATTAGATAGTTATAGCATGGACTTTGCAAATAATGTCACAACCAAAGCAACCATGGTATGTCAAACTAAAATTGGGGAGGTTGAGGATAGAGTACACTAGGAATCACTAAATTCTAAGGATAATGTGCATGATAACATTCTAAATTTTTAGATCTAGCTATTACATAATTCCTTCACCAGTCTCCAAGCTCAAAGACATGTGTATAATATGGAGTAGCTAAGTGGAGAGATTCAAATAAAGGTTGAAAACACTAAGGTGTGCCTGAGCATAGCTGATGATGTAGACCTATAACAGATCATCAGCTACCACACTCCATTATGTACCTTATTACATCTAATATAATAAGTTATACCAGGTTAGAATGCATACAAAATATATCTGAATCCATTCACCATCTCAATTGTGCATATTATCAATACACCTACCTATAACCCACCTTACAAGCTCCAATAGATCATCATGCAATACAAGGATACATAGTCATAGTCCAAACACCCTTTTGGTGAACCTTCATCTGTGTCCATGCCACCATCATCATGTTAAATATTGTGTAAAGATGAAATTTTTAAAATTTTGTATAGCATTTTATATTGGGGAAGACTTAGTAAGATAAACGGGACCAATTTGGTTGAAAACCCATAAATGGAGGCCTCTTAGTTATGCTAGCCTATTAAAAACTTGTAAAGGGAGGTAGGTTGGTATGCCACTTAGTTGAAAACTTGAAAGTGTAGTTAAGTAATGTATAAGAGGTGAAAACTAGAAATGATACCTTGATGATTAATATGAATCTTAATGGTACAACTATTTCTTTAGCTCTTGGTAACTTGTGTATCCTTAGAGATCCTATGATATTGTCTTGGGATGAAACAACATTTTATGTCTAGGAAATTTTTGGTAGAATAACATGGATTATAAAGATGCACAAGATATTTTTCTGATATTCATGCATTATGCACTCATTTTTATCATTTTATAGTCTATTTTTTATTATCTTCATGACTTGTAATAGGCTAGAATATTAATATACTCCACTTTTGGTAACAAGTATGAGAAGAATATGAAGAGTCATAAACTGGAAACATCTATATATACTTTTTTTTGTAAGAAGAAAAGGGTTCCATTTTTAGTAGAGATTATTTGGTTAATGGTTACCTATATAATTTATTGTTATGTTCCTAACATGTGTTCTCATATGTAATGTCTTGGTTACTTTCTATCTAAACTATTTTGAATGTATTATTTTATTTTATACAATACTAGCTATTCTTAATTCCTTAGTAATGCAAAATAATTAATGCTTTTTATGTTTCTATCATCCAAATTCCTATCTTTTTATCAAAAACTATTATGTGCACATGAAGTCTCTCACAACTATCCTCATCCTTAGCATGTTCTGATGCTTCAAGAACCACTACAAACAATCATTTCCCACCTTTGGTTGGATAAGCTTCATGTTATCATTTTATATTATTATAGAAAATCTTTCAAACCTTCAGCTTAACTATATCAATCACCTTGATATTATTTTCTACCAGTCTATGAATAGTATAAACTAACCTAATAATCTCATGCTCTTGTAAAGATTATATCAACTAACCTAATACCTTTCTATTTATGTTTACAACTTATCAATTAACTTGATATAGTTATGTGTGTTTAATTTTAGTTTTATCGGTATCATATTGTATCAACTAGCTCAATACCATTCTACTTGTTTAAATTCATTGAATGTTATAAAATTAACTTTCAACATATTTAGTTTTCCATCTTTATTTTTATTTTCCCTAGTTTTATATATAAACTATGTTCCAATAGTTTTAAAACTATAGGGGAGTTTTTTATTTTATCAAAACAATTATTTATTTTACCAACACCATGGTGTGATTGGAACTACCCCTATATTCAATCCATTAGATAACTATTCATGGAATGTAGTTTCCATGTAGCTCTTGGTATATCAAAAAATCCCGTGGTTCCATATTTTCAAATTTAAGAAACCAACCATCCATTTGATTTTATATTACATCAATAGTTAGTTAGCCTTGATAAGTTACTCTAAATGTACATTACATATGGGGTAATGTAGCTAGGGGTATGTCAAAATCCTCTATAGTGCATTCACTCTTTTACAAGTAGGATCAATGTATCTAAGAGCATACAAATTAATCAAATCCTTTTATTATTCCTACCTAATCTTGATTTTTGTATATAGTTAGGTTAAATTTTTTACATGTTTTCCTTCAAAACTATAAAATCCAACTCAATATATTTATATGTTATTTTTTAATATCACATTGTCCAAATCAATATAATTCTGAGTGTTTATGAACCACATTAACTAGTTCGATACAATTATTTATATTTGTCTCCCTGACTTCATCATCTATCTTGATACAATATAAATTTATCATACTTTAATGAACTCTATTGGAAAAACCAATACATTCACTTTTCACCATAACACTATATCAGCAAACCAATACCATTAATTTTTCTAAGTTTTAGTTCCTAACTACATCAAATGGATTGTTATAGTTTATTTCTTATAAATTAACTACACTAAATAAAATATTACAATTAATATTTTAACTTATACTATGGAGTAAATACTTGATAAATATGAATATAAAATCCAATGATAATACATGAAAGTAATTAATCCCCACAAAGTCTCCAAAACATAGATGGCTTTGATCTTTACCATGACTACTGACAAAATCCAAGCAATTGTCATGTAACTACTAAGACTACAAAATATGAACCATTTAAAAACTCTAAGACCATTGGCCAAGATTACCTAACTTGATGTATTATATAAGTTGTAGAAACTAAAATTAAATCAATAAATTCTTGACAATGAAATTCCTTGACGTATTTTTATTTGATTGGATAACTCATCATTTTGATAATCATTTATCTATAAGATAGTCTTTTAAGTCTTGAAATTATTGTGAACATCTTCAATAATTCCATAATTTTATCCTAAACATCCCTAATTAGTATAAAATTTAATTTCATTCCACTTTTATAAGCCTCTATCCAATTTAGAAATGTGTGCACTAGGTAGACAAGGACACACTATGCACATATCCACTACTATAGACTTTTCCACATTATTCTAATGGATAGGTTTTTAAAATGACATGATTATTAATAGCTATTAAACATGAAACACTGGGTTAGTTATCATAAAAAATTAAAAGAAATTACTATACTATCACATCAAGTGTTTCACTTGAAACCCCCAATTGCATTAGCTACTTTCTTATACAGGGAATTAAAAAAAAAATTAACAAAGATCCCTACTATATTTTTGGTACAATAATATTATCATTAGCCAAGCTAACATTTTTTTGTTATATGTTGAGGCCATACTTTATTAAGCATTATAATATGAATTATTACTTGCATTGATCTAATATCATACCCATAGGGAGAACTACATCATCTTGAGGTTCATTCGAACTAAATAGGCAACACTTAGTTAAAAAGGGGTTTTCTGAGGATATCTCAACCACATCCTACTTCCCCAGTTTTTCCCCCATTTACATTTGATATTGTTTATTTCTTTGTGCATATTAGGATTTTTATTTTTTTGGTGATACACACAATAAAACAAACTCCTCACATAATCAACTGATCTATAGACAAAATTGAACATTCTCTAACTTTCATATTTCATACACAGTCAACATATACAAATTCATATTAGAATAAAATAATGCATTTCAACCCTATCTAGAAACTACACACTTGTCCTAAAATACAATGAAGTAAATTTATAAATTAACACCATGTTTATACATCTCTATCAATAATTTTATATAGTCACTGTCAACAAACATATAATACATAAAGAGTAAATTAGTTTTCAAAGACACCTCTCAAACCCTAACCGTAGTTTCTATTTTTAGTAATTTATAACTTTTATAAATCATGTATATCACCATGTTATAAAAATAGGCTGATTTATTTATATCTTAGATCAAATTTCAAGTTTACAATAATTTAGATTTAATTATATAACACTTATTAATTCTAATGGTAAACCTTTTGGTGAACCTACTTTTAGAACAAAACATTGCTTGTACTTGTTTGTTTTTGTCCTAGGGTTCATTTTATTATTGCAAATTCTTGAAACTAAAAAAATTTAGTCCTCAACCTTTTATCCATAACATAAAAATTTAACTTTTTCAATCTTAGAGTAATTTGACACAAAATATGTTTATCTTATCACCTTAGATAAATATTGATATAGAGGCTCTCTATTTCGACTTTGGGTTGAGGTTTTATGTCTCTAAACATTAAAAAATATTTTAAATTTTCCTTTTTCACTTTATTTTTTATTTTTTTTCTTGTTTTATAAATTGTTTTCTACCAGTTTTCAAACTACTTAGCTACTATTGTGAAGGGCTACATAGTGTTCTATTTATAGACATCATGAAGTGATTAGTTTACCCCAATACGTGTATCCATAGTACATAGTTAAACATTGAATTTAATTTTAATGAGCCTCAAGGTATAAATGAAATGCCTATAATCACCTTATTTACACCAATAGGAAGTCATACCATCCTACTAATTCTATAGTACACTGATAAATGGTTAGTCCCAAGAAGTTACTCTCAACTTAACATCAAAACTAGGTTTAGTTGGATATAGGTATAGTTTTAACTCCATAGTTAGTGCTCTGAAATATTAGGCTAACACATTCTAATGGACATGCAAGTATCTTTGAGAGCCTTCAAATATTTTAAAACCATTCTTGATCATCATTACATCCTTAATTTTTTGTTGGATTATCTTATTATATTACAATATTGATTGTTTAATTTATGTATTTATCATGGGTGTAGTACATACATGTTATTCTAATTTATTATTTATAATCAAGACTTGTTTGTGGCATCTAATGTTCCTTTTTAACATGCTATTCATTGTGTCCTTTCATGGAGTCCATACTATTATCTTAAAAATTAAAATTCTTGAAACTTCCTAATTTTAAATTAATTGGATAGGCTAAGTCAAAATGATAAATTTTCATTATGTACACTTAGTATGTAAAGTTGAACTTAAGAAAAAAAAATCAATTCTTGGTGACCTACCAAAGTCTAAAATGGTCTTAGCTTACTCTACTTCTACAATTGCTGATTTTATCATTTTGGTATAGGTATTTTGATTCAAGTTGTCCTCATTAGGCTTGAAAATGATAAAATAAGTGAAATATATTAAAAAAATCAAAAGAGTCCAAGTGTTTAGTTGTTCACATTTGTCCTAAAATGTCTACAAGTCCTATTAAGGTCTTCAATCTTTTTTTGTGTTCTTAGAATAGCCAAAAATGTTAGATTGGACCTTTAATACTTTTTAAAAAGTATTCCCTCTATCACTATTATGTTTTTTTTTTATATTTAATATATACAAGGATTATCTAATTCATTCTATGTTATTTTAGTGACCAAAAAGAACATTTGGGTTGTGTAGAGCTTGTTCACTTTGTTCAAGCTTTTCTTGTGGAGCTTGAAAACATCAACAAGGTCTTTGAAGGTTTATTTAAGTAGTTCCTATTATTAAAAAAACCATCAATTTAAGTGCTTAGGTTTATATAATGTTTCTAAAGTATTTTTATTTATTCTAATAAGTTATGAAAGTTACATTTTGATCTATAGCTTCCAAACTAATAGTTTGACTTGTTCTAGCACGAAGGAAAAATCCCTTTTGGTTCTTTTAGAGTTTCTTAACTTTGTTTCATCCTTTCTCAAGAATCCCAAAACATATGAGTTACATATAAATATAGAAAAAGGATTATTAAATATATTTAATTAAAAAGACTACTTCAGTATGTTTTTTTATCTACTTCAAGTTTGAATGGCAGTTATAAAATCAAGATTGGGTTATTTTGTAATATAAAAACATAAATAAAGTAGAGCTATAAATTGGTCAACCTTATATAACCCTTGGACCATAATTTTTAATCATCCTATGTTGAGTTACATATGTATTTGTTCATTTTTAAAATCATCCTTGAAATCTCCTACATAAATCTTTGTTAGTTTTGTTCCTATTGTTAAGGGTTTTTCTAAATAAATGTTATATTCCTTGTTGATAATATTTTGTGTAAACAAAAATATAATTGAGATTAGAAGTTTATATTTAGTAACTTTTTTTACTCTTTAGTCCATGTAATTTTATATAAAAATATTTTGAATCTTTATTTCTTTATAAGTATCATTATTCATCCTTGTCATACCCACAAACACTTTCTTCCTCTAAACCTATTGTTTACTAACCTAGAATTTTTTTCTACAAACACCCTCATGACCACCAAATTTTTGAAAATGAAATTTGAATATCATGGTTATGAACCTTTTCTAGTTCTACACACTGGTCCTCTAAGTATCAATGATTCACAAATTTGATAAGTCAATACAAAAGATTTATAGACCAGGATCAGGAGAGAAAACAATTCCATGGCCCATCAAATACTTGACAATGAAATTACAGGTATCTTGTTTCCCCACATTAGTTTGATGTACTAATTTAGCTATTTAATGTTTGAAATATTATGATACTAACACTATAATATTTTATATGTTGATAATATGGTCATTACATAAATAGACAAGGTTTCTATTAACATTGTCTAAATAATTCTTGTGCATGATGAATATGTTGAAATGAGTAAAGCAATTGATCAACAATTTTTTTATGAAAACAAAGATTATTTTTTAGATATTATTTATCATAGTTTTATGAATCCATAAACAATGAGATAATAAAAAATCTATAAAATCTTTGTAAGAACTAATTTCAATAAAGGTATATCAAATATTATTAGTCTTGTAAATAGGGTAATGAACTATGAAGAAACTAAATAATTTAAAAAATTAGATGTGAATGTTTGTTACTATCATTGGTCAAGGTGAATAACACATTTATTTGGGATATATAATCATTGAAAATTTACATGGTAAACTCACCCATTTATAGAAGACTTAATGCTTATTCATGACTTCATACTTGTTTTATACAATTACAACCATGATGTCATTGCCTAGCTTAACATATAAAGGAAAATTCCCCAATACAACTCAAATTTATGATTTTCATGATCAAATAACCTATGATAAGAGCCAAAATCATTTAAAAATAGTTAATTATACATTCATAATGGTGATATTTCACACATTGGAAAGTAATATGGCCATGAGAATCTCTCTAGAAGCCACATCTTTACTTAAGAAATATGGAAACTATTTTATCTAGTTCCATACATTCACTTATATTAGATTTAGGGGATTTAAGGGACCCCATTTTGTGTTTCCAAAATATCCAAATGATACATGAATATTGATTTAATTATGTTAGCAATTAGGAGTAGTACATAAAGTGTGTAGATATAGAAAAATAAACTGGATCCAATTCTCGATTGTCCTCAACTATTATATTTTAAAATCAACTATGGATGCCTTAAAGATTGAGAAATAAATTTATAAATTGGAAATGTATTTTTGTTCAAAAATAATAGCATTTGGTAGTAAATATTATGTCAAAATTAAATTGAAACTTGTAAATAAATATCATCATCAACCATAATATGAATACTATTGGGAATATTTCAAAGATGACATTGAGGTTAGGAAAATGGATTATATGCAAATGAATTTGGAAAAAATGAGATATTTAAGGCTTGAATGGATGTCAAAAGGGATGGATTATGATGTAAGTAATATAATTGATCCAACATTCATAAATACCATTCAACTTCTCACTTTACCTTCTATTAATTGGTCTTTGAAAGGAATAAGTGATTTGAGAGAGCAACCAATTTTGCCATGAAAAAATAATGAGTTTGGTTCAACAATAGACTTGCATAAAAAATAAATTAAAATCCCTTTGAAAAATGTGAATCCTCAAATAATCATAATTTGAAGGTCACATCTATAATACCTAATCCATGCAGTCAAGTATGTTAAAAAATACATCAGGAAAATAGTGGCTAGGTAATAGGTGATGATGAAGACCCTTATAAATAGCAAGGACTGAAAAATGTTTTTGGTACTGATGATCAGCCAAAATAGAAGATGAAAATCAAGAAAACTAGTATTATTAAGACCAAGTCAATAA
>JARHVA010007398.1:672500-692054 GCA_037957365.1 Torreya grandis
TAACTCAAGATTTCCACTTTCTCCATTACATCTTTCTTTTATGGAATTTTTTAAAACCCTAAAAAAAAAAAAAAAATTTAATGTGTATATTGTAGATAATATTTTTTTATAAATTTTATATTTCATATAAAGACATCACCAATCATTGAGGAAGGACAGTGTCCCATGTGCCATTAACCATAAGTTTCATAATTTTGACATCCTACCCAAATTTACTGCCAATAGTTTTTGGTGCCCATCATGGGGCACATTATTTTGCTATTCATGAAACCCACATGTAATTTTTTTTATTCACATTACTACCAATATATTAGGGACTAGTTCATCAACCAGAACTTGATTGGGTGTAATCTAGAAAACTAGATATAACCTTTGACATTAAACAATATGAATCAGAATATGATGAAGTTACTATTGGTCAATTTCAAATGATATTAACTATATTGAATGAATAGATATACCATGAAAATAATTCTCAAATAATTATTGAATTCAATATAAACCACATAGTTCATCAAGTAGTTGATAATCCTAAACAATAATAGTTTTTGTATGATGATAACTTGAAATCAATATCTTGAACACTATCCTAGTCTTGTTTAAATAGAAGCCACAAAAGAATATATTACTTAAAGTATCAAATTGTTAGATTGGGATAATAACGTAAGTTAAACTCATTTCAAGAGCAATAGTAAATTTATTAATGAGTAATAATATATTGTTTTTTCTCTTGAAGGACTGCACAAAAAAGTTCAAGAAGACAAGCTATAAGTAAATAAATAAGAGTAGTTCATATAGCTTCTCAAATTTATTCTAAAATAGGAGTTTATTCACATGACCATACTAAAATTTCAATCTTTTATCTACCAACTAGAACTTGATTGAATTCATGAAACACAAGAAGACATTTATTTAAACATGTGACCATTTACATAGGAAAAAGAGCTATTGCAATCCAATTTTAAAGAATTGTTGATTTATTAGAAGAGGATGAAGGTCATGTTCTTACAAAAAAATCTATGACATTAGTTGAAATAACTAAACCAAGAAGATAAATTCAAATAGTAATTACATCTCAACTTATTCCTCAATAAAAATAAAGTTTTGTTTAAACTAATAGAATGAATATTTATTAGAATAAATAGGTCATGTATATATGCAAATAACATAGGCTAGACTGTGCACTCGAATTCCTTAATTTAGGCTGAGATAGTTGTTGTAATAGATAGGTGAGAGGTAGGAAAATGGATTAGGATAATTATTTTATGGAATGAGATTTGTATTAGGTGGTGGAAATAGATTCTCATGATGAAACTAAAATACATCTAAAACATCACATTTCTCATTAAGAGCATCTATTTGAGTATAAATACAACTCTAAGGTCCTTTAATGTCTGAGATAAAAAAGAGGTGAAGCTCTTAATCAATACTAAGACCAGTGAAATGGGGATGGTTAGGTTGAATTACTCGAGGGATGAGATCAAATATAATAGGCTCACTACATCCATTAAATTTCATCTAAAAATGTGAATGATATATGACAAGGCTAGACCTAAGGAGAAGAAATGGGAGGAGAAGGTGAGGATCTAGGATTGAATCATGTTATATTGGTGACCTTGGTTATGGGGGAGAAATATAATGGGTGGATTTGGAATTTTATATTATACCTCGAGGGCCCTAATTTCATTGATAATGAGGTGGGGAATAGGTGTAACATTGAAAAACTAACATCTCAATTTAACACTAATATTTAATTATGTGTTAATTGTAGGACCAGGTGATTTGACCCTACAAAAATACTTTATTTGATAAGGTCGGGTGTCTCGATAAGTGTCATCCAAAGGAGAATAGGTAAAGTATAAGCATATGAAATTATGTTGGAGTTTTTAAAAATGAATTATTATATTTTTGAATCAATATTTTATAATGTGTTTTCTTGGTTTTACAAGGCTTTGATAGTTTGATTATATTTCATTTTCATTGGGAATACATGACTAAAATGAAAGATAACTACTTGATGAAAATGAATAAATGAAAGTAAATAGTGATAAATAACTAAAAATTAAATAATTAAATTATTATTTATGATGTTTTAAATTATTTATAAATGCATTCAAGGTGAGAGAGAGAAATACTTTAACTATGAAAATGAGTATTTTTATTAACATTTCTATATGTAACCTAGATGGAGTTAATTTTATGATTTTATTTTAATGATATATGAATATATCTATGTTAAAAATAAATATCTAACTACAAGAAAATTATTCAATAAGATTTTTATATTATAAACTAAAACATACTATTAAGATCCTAACACTTCTTTTGCTCATGTGCAAGCTAGAACAAACTTTCAATATTCCTAGATTAAATGAACACTAGCTATGAACAATGTGTTTGATTCTAATGGAATGATTGTTTAAATTATTATTTTCTACTACTTTGAGCTATAAATAATTTTATTAATTTTTTCAAACAAAATAAATTAGTATTAAAATAAGGTCTTTAGTCTTTCTAGTTGATCTATGGTTTTATAGTTGCTAGTGTGTGTGAGAGAGTGGAAAATATTTGTTTCAAAGATAAAAGTTGATTTTTGAAATGTATGAAAGTATGTGTGACTTAATTTCACATTCATATATTATTTTTAATTCAATATTATATACTATTAAATAAATATAATGAATGCAAGCATATAAACAAAGATTAGCTACTACTTTTGTTAAAAATATTAGAAAATGATATGATTATTTTTCCTTTAAAATTTTATTTTTATGGAAAATAAATATAAAATATTTTAAGGTTAATTTATATAATATAATATAAATAAACAAAATATATTAAAATAAAAAATCTTCCAACCTGATAAAGGCAGATATCATCTAAAAGCATGTAACATGTATTGTTATACTCTTCAGTATGATAGGTCCTTTATCCAATAATTGTTTTTGTAAATATATGAAAATGAGGATAAAATAATAAATAAAAAAATTTGAGGGAGAAGAGGAGATTAATAATTATAAATAAAAACTAGTTGATCTATGGCCAACTCAGTGCAATGCTTGCAAAGACTAGGTTATAAAATCAATGACACTTCCTTGCTTAAAATGGTGTATTCAATTAAAAAAATAGAGGTAGGGATCATAAATAATGGTATAAAGATTTGGTTGTATAAATATTCAAAATCATAGGTTCTAAAGAAAAATTTTGGACCCAAAATGAAGAAAAAAATGGCTTACATATAATAGAGCAATGGAGGTTGCATAAAGGATTTTAACTAAGTTGAATAGGGAGTAAAATTTTTGAGGTACTAAAAATTATTGAAAATATAAGAGGGAGTGAGATATACCAAAATGGAGGTGAAAATAAGGAATAAATAATAATAAACATGACAAAAATCATGAAAAATGTGTCAAAACTTGAGTTCCAGAAACTAAATCTGGAAGATGAATACTAGGTGACAAAATCACCAATTTTTATAGGGTCGTTTATGTAGCTATCATATTCCATGATGAAATTTACACAAAATTTAATTTTTTTTTACTAATTTAAAACAAAACTTCCCTTTGGACATAGAAATGCTACGATAGTTTTTAAACTTAGATGATAGTTTCATAATGAAGGGCAGTGGTCTTGTCATAAATAGTGGTGGTTTCATCATGCATATCAAGTTTTTTTTACAATTGAGATCATAGATATAAAGGTAAAAAATAGAGCCAAAGGGGGATTGGAGAGAAAGGGAAGTACAATGTGGGAGGGTGTTATATATAACCGATTTTGACCATATATTAGGAGATCACCATATCATCATTGAACATTGAACCAAAATGTCACATCATGAAAATTTTAGGTGCATACACATTTTCCCATTGGGATGACACCTTATCATGAATTAATGAGGGTGTGATCCTAAGTGGTGGCATGTATTAATGTAAAATGAGGTTTTTAAATAATTACCTCACTTACCTTAGTGGCATAGTGAAGCCATCTGATATTCCATACAACATGTATATAGAAGATAAGAATCAAGTGAAATTTTAATGAATGAGAGAAAAATGCACTATTCAATCAAAACATGGAAAATAGTACATAAAATAGTGTAAGGAAGATCATACTACCTAAATCATCCCATCAGGGGTATGAACCTAGTGCCAAGTCATTGTTACATGCAAAATTGTAAAACATGCTACAAAAGATAAAAATAGCATTAAAATGTTAGTTTCAATACATGAATAATAAAATAAAAAATAAAATTACTCAAAACATAAAAATATGTGTTAAATGAAAAAATATGACAAAATTAGAAAGTTTTAAAACAAAAATGGCTAGTTTGGGACCTATTATATTCAAAAATTTGCCAAAATAAATTCATTTATGCCAATTGATTTGAGATATTTATGAGCTTTGGGTTTCATGTGATGGATTTGAGAAAAAAATAGTTGATAGTATGAGTATTATATGAGGATGAAAAACATACTAGCAAGAGGTGGAGCCAAGCACATACATGTAGGTTTTTTTGTGTTTATACATTTTGCCCCAATTTTAAAATTTTGCACAAAACACACTAAAAATTAAATGAAAATTGAAATTTTTAGCATCATAATGTTTATGGGATGTGGGGGATTATGAATATGTTCTAATTAAGGGTACTTTAGATTATTTTTTCAATTTTTGTTTTGGTGATTTGAGAACATGCACCAACTAATGGAACCATCACTCAAGGATAAGATCATCGGTATTCATAGACCAAAAGTTATACAAATGTTATGGTATAGCTATTGGCCCAAATTCCAATGTAAATAAAGGAAAAATTACATCATAAAATAAAATGTTTTTCCCACCAAAATTGTATTGTATTATTTTGAATGATTATTTACAAAGCATGTGAAAATCTTTATAATCTTTTCACGGGTGGTTACGGGTTAAAATCAACTTTCTCATGAACCAAAAATTTATTTAAAAACAAAGTATAATAGTAAATTAAATACTAACTATACTAACTAAATTTTAATCTAACATAAAATAAACTAACTTTGGATTAAAAAATTCCTAAAAAACTCCCCTTTGATCCAAAGGGGTATAGAAAGACTGGAGAAAAGAATATGAGTCATCCAAATAGACTCTGCCACAACTACAACTGGTACACTGTGCATCCTAGACTAATCACATCCTAATCATCCTCGTATTGTAGTAAAACATGATCATGCATTATCCAACTACATCAATACACACATAAAATCCATCCAAAAAGTAACTACCCTCTATAATATGTATGGCACATCTCAAACTGATGCCCAACAATCACCAACATCTCCCATAGGCCTTTGCTCAGCATTAACAATGTTAGCAACACAATGCTGACTTGTACTGCACATCACCAATGACTAATAAAAAAAACCAATATGCAGTATCTTCTCCCCCTATCAAGAAAGAGGTGAGAAGATATAAAACAAATAAACCATGTACAAATCACTAAAATTCTCCACATCAAAGATCATAAAAACACTACATCTATGAAAGCAAAGTACACAATCCAAAAAATGTTGCTACATCAAATCCCAATCTTGAGCCTAGTAGCCCACACAAGATGGGTGAATCACTATCTCAAAAGATATAGTCATTAACTATAGATCATGAAACTTCATGGTCACCCCATCCATTAGAATAGGATGCAGAAGAATAACCAAAAGAATACCCAAAAGAATGACCAAAATGGCTAGAGGAACCAGCAAAATGTGCTTCTGCCTTTTATCGATGTCAAAAGGGATATTCTATAGAGAGATGTCCTATACCACCATAATTATAGCATATTGTCTCATGTCAACTATAATGAGAGGAAGAATATCAACATGAATAATAACTTTGGTGCTTGTGCGTGTGTCCATGTGAATGTTTATGGTGATGCTCATGCTTTGGAGAACCAGAATGATGTCTATTCTTAGGAGAGCCTGAATGATCTCTACATCTAGAATGATGCTTATGTATAGAATGATGCTTATGATTGGAAGTGCGCCTCTTAGAGTGTCTTTATTTCTCTTTGGGCTTACATAATGGATTTCCTATTTTGATATAGTATTAATCCTCAATGGGCTTTTCTTTCTTCTTTGTAAATTCTCTCTTGTGTTGAGTGACCAACTCATAAATCAAATAAAATGTAGATTTGTTAAGCTTATCACTAAGCTGTAACATCTATATAAATTACCTGTAGCTATGATTGAGGTTTCATGATCAATTTTCCTCCAGTAGTGCCATATTCTTGTTTTAAATTCTTAATGCATGACACATATTTTGAAACATCTTCATCATCAGTGAGTTTAGTTTTGAGCAAATACATAAGGAGATAAATTTTCTTGTAAGAAAGTTGTTTATCATGCAAGTATTTTAGAGATTTCCTTGATTTCCATGCTTCATATTTGATAACTTACATATGAATTATGACTTGTGCACTGTAAGTAGATTTTAATAATGTAAGAGCTCGTCTATAACATTTGTGAAATTCTACAAGTTTTGGGGCTTCAGTACGCAATGTTGGTTTTTTTTTCAATAAAATCCCATAAGTCATTGAATATTCATATGTTTTGCATGTTCATTGACCATTATTTATAATTCTTAGGAGTTAGGTTTCTAGTGTCAGAAATGAGACTCACAATTTTAGCCATGAAGCAGAAAAGTAAGGAATGCTATCAAGGTTTTGCCTTTACCTTCGAAATAGATTCCATTTTACAAATGATCCTAGGAATTTTGAGATATTATATTTTCTCTAAGAATAAAAGCATAATAAAAAAAAAAAATTGCATTTTGAAGGTGTCAATTTCAACTGAAAATACACTAGCTTTCATTACAATGCATAGTTTATTCATAATATATCTACACATGTCATAATAAAAAATTTTATTGAATTGATGCTCTTTAAAATCATTTTACATGAAGAAAGAGTGGTCATATGAATAATTTGGCCACTGTATGCAGAAGATATGATAGTTTCAAATTTTTCTCCTCTGGCAGGCTAGGCAGACCCCCTCTCAATGATAATTCAAAATTTTTGACTAGTTTACAAGGATTAAAATTACATATAAATAAATTATGAAACCATAATTGCATTTAATCATTGGAAATATATCTAATTTTAGTTTTTGAAAAATTAAATTTGATAAAAAAATATGTCAATGTGTTTCAAAATTTGGTAGAGATGGTCATAGCTGGTACTGATTTTCTTATTTTTTAGAATTAATTCAAATGATCCCTTTGAAAAAAAGCTTTTTTAACTTTTGAGGGTTGAACCCTTGACTTATATGAAGAGTGTATTACAAGAAAATGCTTTTCTAATTACTCTAAGAGCATTCATAAGTCATACAAACAAAAACTTATATATGATCCTAGTTTTCTATTTTATGAATAATAAAATAAAAACTTGGGCATGGTAAATGATTCATTTGAGAATATTGTTTCTAAGTAAATTCCATAAATTTACATTTATGGGACTCACAAACCCTTATATGATTCAAAAAAACATAGTAAACTTTAGAAAAATGAAAAAAACTTATTATCTCAAATTTTCCAATGCCATGCCCAAATTTTCAATGCCAAGCTTATACTAGAAATGCCATGGCTGCCCAAAATATTGATGAAATATTCAATCTTCAACACCAATCTTTAAAATTCTATAAAAAGTAGTAGTATGAAAATTTTTAGATTGTTTTAGAATTTTTGAAAGGATTTTGACCAGGTGAATGAGTTTTTTAAAGTGTTGTGACATTGGGGAGGTCATACTTCTACAAATTCCCACTTTGAAAAACTTTTGAGATGCCTTGGATATGTATTTTTATATTTTTAAACTCAAAAAAGATTTAAAATACTAAGCAACTCACTTCCAACATTGCATATACTCTCACAAATATTTCTCAAATGAAAAAGCAGTACAAAAAAGATATTTTTCCAGATTTAATATTTTGAAATAATTTTTATTCAAATTGAAGCTTTCTCAAGCATTCTATTCTATTCAAAAATATTAATCTAAGATTTTTAGTCAATATGAAATTCTTATCTAAGCATATGGCCATACAAGACCAATATACAGGGTTATTTCTTTCAAATTTACTATAAGATTATTGAAAAAATAAATATTGAATAATTTTCCAAAGTCTAAACTTTAGACCATCGAAACAAAAATTATTTTATTGGCATACAATTTTTCAGAATTCATCTTTCACCCAGTTGCTTTTCACCATGATTCAAACACCATGCTCTGATACCACTATTGACCCAAATTCCAATGCAAACAAAGAATAAATTACATTGTAAAAGAAAATATTTTTCACACCAAAATTATATTATATTATTCTAAATCATTATTTACAAAGCACATGAAAATCTTTGTAGGATTTTCATGGGTGGTTATGGGTTAAAACCAACTTTCCCGTGAACCAACAATTTATTTAAAAACAAAGTATAATAGTAAATTAAATACTAATTATACTAACTAAATATTAATCTAACAACATAAAATAAACTAACTTTGGATCACAAAATTACTAAAAATAACTGTAACCACCATGATATAAATTTTGGTGAAGTAAAAACCACCTATACATGGTAGTTGTGTAATCATCAATTAAGGTTACATAACTTCCACCTACAGACAAGGGTGGTTCCATTCTTAGGAATCTAGTGGAAATTATTGGAATTTTATAAGGTAGAAGTGGTTTTTTGATCTAACTTGGGATATTTTATTTCTATAGGTAGTTTATATATTTTTTACTTCATATAACTTGTGATAGCCACTAGTTCTCCTTAGGTGTGAAATAAACTACTTTAGATTGAGGAACATCCAATGGATAGGGTGCCTCAATAATTTAGCATGTCCTATGTAGGAAACCTCTTGATACCATCAATATCTTATAGAGGCATTTTAAATTCATATATATGTATGTTAGGATGGTTGTCTAGTAATCCACTTATACAAGGTGTGCTTATTCCTCAGGTGATTTAGGAAGGAGTTGCACAGGTAATACAAGCCTTGATAAGGAAGTAGTATTTAGTTTTACCGCCACTAACACCGCAATAAGATCTTGGTGAGTACGATCCAATGCAACAAAAATAGGTGGGTAAAGATAATAAGGCCCTTGAATATATTAATATAGATGAGTACTTAGATGTGGAGTAGGATGAGGTCATATACTATGAATCTTATCTAGATTGGCATGAGGATGCCCTAGGTATACTATCAATTTATGCATTTCAAATTGTTACTTTTTTATTCACTTTTAGACTTGATTACCGTAGTTATTTTTCTTATTTTATTTTTGTATGACTAGATATGATGTTGACTCTTCTATTTTTTATTGTATATAACTTGACTGGATGGAGGATTATGATTAGGGCCAACCTGGTCAATATTTTTTAGTTGGGTATAGGTATGGCCAAAAGTGAACTAGTAGATCTTAGATGCATAATGGGATATGTTGACACACTTATGTATTTAATCAAACATATCATGAATCTATTATGTTAAATAGGTTAGATTTGAAAGAACTACTCTCAAAGTGAGATCTGAGAGATCATAGGCCCTAGTAGACATCATGGTATCTGATATAGGTCAAGCTTATTCTAGCTGATGGATAGGAGGCATAACCTTATAGGGAGGTGTCATCAAAAGGAGAGATAGGATAACTTGGGATGGTGAGACATTTTATTAGGGTGTTACTATAAGATATGCCACAAGATCCATAACACTCATCACTCTTCTACATCAAGACCCTCCCATATGAGGAGGCTAAGATATTGAGATAGTTTACCTATCAACACATATTCTACACCTTTATTTTTATTTTTTGATATACACATTCTAATTTACCTATTAGTGACTTGTCATTATACATTATGTAATTTTAATTTCTATGTTTGCTCACTATTTTATGCAATTTAGATGACTAGGCATGTGATGATATACCATGTATATTTATGTATTTTTGATAAATTTCTATAAAAAATGATTATATATGAAATTAAATGTATGGAGATGATATAGAATGATGAATATGTATGAAGTTTCTAATGTGGTAAAATATATTTTACAAGTGATGATCCAGTTATTTTTCTACACATAACACATGACTTCCAATTTATAGTAGGGGAATGAAGAGCGAGATATGATATATGTGAGATGATAAAATATGAAAACCATGAATCAAAATTTCATAGGACAAGGGAATATGACCTAATAATTATGATCTAAGTGGAAAATGTACTTCTTATTAGACATAACAAAAACTAATTGTGTTGACTTCATCTAATGATAACTATCCTTGACATAATTAGTAATTAGGGTAAATCTACCTTTTTTCAACATACACATGTAGATAATATATCTAAGAAACTTTTTCTTTGGACACTTTTTGATTTAATATAACTTTTTAATTTATCTTATGTTTTTATTTGTGACCCTCGACACTTAGTCTCATTTGAATAGGAAGACACATGGGTTCATCACCAAAGACATGATAGAGGCAAGTAAGGTCATCTCTCCCCAATGATAACCCCACACAAATAGTAATATACAAGGGATCAATGATAATATTAACAATGGAGAGATATGTGGGATTTAGTTTTGATGTTGATAATCTTTTGAGAATAGTGTCTCTTTTTTGTTAGGCCTTTATCCCCAAACTTACCCCCATGTAACTAGTAAGATGTAAGGGATCATCACTAAAGACAAAGATCATAGGTGGATAAAGTTACCTATTTTTGAGAATGATAATGTTTTGATTTATAATAGGATGTAATAAGGGACTCTATCATGGAAAATCCTTTAGACTATGCCATATGATAGCATGCCCTATTTTTTTTCAAGAAGATATATGTAGATTAGGTGTAATCTACTCATAATAACTAAGAAAAAGGGCCAATATAATAATAATTTTATTAGATAATAAGGTAGTATGAACATGGAATGGTATGACATGCTTCATCTTGGAATTTTTATGCTATGTGAACTATAAACTAAATAATCACCAAACACAACATTTGATATGTAAATGAAGAAACAAGCTATGAAAATACTATGAAATGAGGGCAATGTGTCATGAAATAAATAAATATATAAATATTTAAGGTGAAAAGAGTTCACGTAGTCACCAAATTATTTTCCATCCAACATGCATAATAGATAGGATCCATTATTGAAATCCCCAATCACTAGGTAAAGCCCTAACCAATTAGGTCTAAACTTATGACATTCTCCTTTCTTCTTTTCAATGCATTTTTTGAACCTAAGGACAAAGTATCCTACACATATTGGGTTATCATGGACTTTTTTTTTCTATTGTCTACTCATATTATCAACATAATCAATGTGATTATTTTCAACAGTAAGCTAATAATCATTTAAAGTCTCTATCTTAGTTATCCATGCATTTATGTACTCTTCACGATCAAGGAGACTTTGTTCATAAATGTGAAGGCTAGGTATCTTGACCTCAATAGGTAAAATAGATTTAGATATAAAAATAAGGGAATATGGGATTACCCCCATGGTTGTTTTAACATTGGTTCTATTAGCCCAAAGTGTTGGATAAATCTGAAAATACCAATCTCATTTAGAATCTTTGAGTATCTTGACTAAGATACAATTTTAGGATTTTGTTGGTTGATTCATCATGGTCATTACCCTAAGGATAATACAAGGAGCCTATGTGATTTGATATGGTAATTTTATTTAATACTTCACATACCTAAGGGTATTTAAAGGGGGATCTATTATCCATTATGATGACCCATAGAACTTTTAATTGATAAATGATATAGTTAATTATAAATTTTTCAATGACTAGACCAGTCATAGTTATAAGAGGCATTAATTCTTCACACTTAGTGAAATTCTTGGTGTCCATATAAAATAAGTTTTGACTACATACACATTAATAATTTAAAACTTTATCAATTACTAGTGTTTTCTCTCTTGTATTTAACCCATCGAATTTCAATCTCTATGAGTGCATGCCTTAAAGGGTACATCAAGAAAGAAGTGGTTAGAAAATTGGTGATGTACAAGATTTTTTACCCTATACCACCACTTGAAATATTCATAACCATCTCCTATACACTTCCCTAATCTTAGAATCCTCCCTTACACACTCTTCCAAGTAATTCACTGCACTAAAAAACCCATATCTAGGGAAAATACAGTTTTTGACATTTACAAAAGAAATTTGGCCGAGGCTAACCCTATATTAAAATTATATTTGCATGTTATTGGACTTTTTTGGCATTTTTTGACCTCATCCAAGACCTAGCATACTTTTTTCAACTAACGATATAGGGATAATTGAGATGACTCTGTCAGCTAAACTTTTAGAAATATTTAGTGTTATATTTAGCTATATATACACATACATTTATAAAATTTATTAGGAAGAGAATAATAATAATGTAATATTTCACATCTACTTATCCACCATTCTACTTGAGGATAATTACTTAGGATTCTACTACTACACTTGGAGATACAGATCTTGTCGTATGGAAAAGTATTTTGGATGCATAGAGAAGTTGTGTAGCCTAGAGCTAACTTATACTTATTATCCTTAGATACCACAAAAACCTCTTATAAATCACCTTTACCAAATGAGAGATTAAGGTTTAGTGGGTTCATCTTCAAATTTAAGTATTCCTAAATTTGTTCCTCATTTATTAAAGTATATAGATTTTCATTTGTACTTCTCTCTCATAAATTAGGATTTCCTATACATTGGCTTAAGTATAGATATTCTATGCTTGTTTAATTTTTATGTTTATTATTCCCATTTTGTACCACAAGATTTGGTGAGAACTATATTATATTTTACCTTACTTTGGATATACTTAGTTAACATAGAAACCATATTACCTAACTAGGGTTATAACATGGTTTTGCTTGACTAGAGGATCTAGAAACCTCTCTAATGACATCATTATGGTAAGGGACCCCTTGGTTAGGTCTATAGTATATGTATTTATTATGACCTCTATTGTCTAAATGAACCAACAAGTAGAAGTGTAAGTGTGATTTATCCTCTACAAGCTAGGATTGAATTGTAGATTACCTATATTTTCCCTTGTATATAGTCAACGCATGAAGATGTAGGGGAGAACTTACCTATAATATCTAAAAATAAATTGTAAAAGGGACAAGGAATAACAATGGGATGAAAAACCTAAATATTGATGTTGATATTGTGTGATAAGTGGTGGTACTTGCATTTAATAATGTATTCAACAACATCATGTTAAAGAGGACCATAACTATCCCATTATATATTTATTGTGAGAAATTATGCAGCAACAAAAATGAATAAAACAAACCTCACTATGACATTATAAAAGGATCCTTTTTTACTCCTCTTGGTCTACACATCTTAATAACATGTCATCAAAGGCCTTGCAATATAGAACCTCATCTAATATGACACACTTGGAGGTGCTAATGTGAATATAGTGCTTTTATTAGGAGTTGTCCCATTTGAAATAGGGGTGGAAAAATAATTAATGAATGATATTGGAATACCAAAGAGAGGACATGATAGGAGGATTATTTATGTAATAGATAAATCCATCTATAAAATTAGTGTTAATGAAATCACCAACCTCTAGGCAAGAGTATGCCAGCCAATTAGTAATGATTTGTCATATGACTTCTAGTTAATGTAAGTAAGCTCAAAATCAGTCAATAAATTAATAAAATTTCCATCATTTCATAAGAGGGATGGTTGGATCAAGAATTTTCATAAGTATTGTGATATTACTATGATTCACATTTTAGTCTTGTAATCACTTAGTTATGAATATAGTTGCCAAACACTCCTTTTCTATTTCTATGTAGCATGTTTCATAATCCATGAGAGTGAAAATAATGAATTAAATGACAAATTATTTTATAGAATCATCCTCTTCATCTATCATGTAATAAAGTGACACCTTAGTTACATAAGGTAAAGTATGAAGGGTATTACTTAGCTTGGGAACCATAAACATAGGAGGAGTAATAAGTAAGTGTTTTATTGATTCAAATGCCTTTTAACATTCATATGCCTAAGTTAAGCCACTTTTATTTTTGATTAGTTTATTTTTTTGATGAAATGCATAGGTGAGGCCTAGTATGAATCTTTGAATTCCCCCAGCCACCCTCCACCCCCTCCCCCCCACCACTAAAAATGCACCCCCCTCTCCCCCCCCCACTCCCCATCTTTCCTAGGAATGACCTAATACCTTATTTATCTATGAGGGAGCATGTCCAAGATCACATAAATATTGGTAGGGTCAATATGAATACCATGATGGGAGATGATATACCATAGGATTTTTCACCTATGACTACAAACACACATTTTAATAGTTTAAGAGTAACACCATATTTGATCAAGTTCATAAAGATGGTGTATAACACCTCTAGGTGGGCAATTCATCACCTCACATTCCCTAGAATATCATCTATGTCATACTCCAATATATTGTGAATAATACCATGTAATATATGGGTCATGGACCTTTGATATGTTTCCCCTATATTTTTTACAATTGAAGGACATTAATATATAAAAAAGGTCCCCCATGGTGTAGTAAGGTGTTACTTTGATCTCTATTACAAATGTTGATCTGATTATATGTTGAGAATCTATCCATAAGTGATATAAATTTGTATTTTGTTTTAGTGTAAACAATGATGTTGATGTATGGAAGAAGGAATTCATATTTATCACATAATTTTTTAATATCTTTAAAATATATACATATCATTATTCTTGAGGATAAGGACAATGTTGGAAATCCACTTGGAATAGCTCAATAGCTTGATAAATACAACTTTCATAAGCTTTATAGTTTCCTATTTTACCATAAACATGACTTTAGGATTGATTTTCATAATATTTTACTTAATTTTTTGGGTTCAGGCATGGTAATAATATTATGGACCACAACAGTAGATTTTATGTCAACCATATCATCATAATAGGAAGAAAAATTCGTTAAGAGTTTAGGGACTAAATCATTGGTGACCCTCCACTTCTTGAGGTGAAAGTGAAGACCCAATCTTGAGACTTGGGGACTCTCCTTAGTCACAGTGTTGATATCAATTATTTCTTATGTGAGGGATTCATTGTGATCATAAAAACATGTTGAGGTCTAGAGGAAGACCGAGATATTCACCCTATGTATTTAAAACATTATGTTCATCATCAGAGGGTAGGTAATCCTAAACATGGTAATAAAAATTATATTATTCATTTATGATAGTTGATGTGGCATAACAAGTTAGGGATAAACCCCCTTTTTTGGTTGAAAGATAGGATGTCATTGTAGAATCACAATAAATAAATAATAGCCTCATTATTCTTATCTAATTCAAGGACTAATGGGGGTATCATGATTTTAAATATGATTAATAGTTTTGTCACTAAAGTTATTTACTATAATAGGTTTTATCTTGAATTTCCTTAAGGATATCTCTATAGAAATGAAGTCAAAGTATTTAGCAATTTCATGCATAATAGTCTAGTATAGTTGAATATGTTCAACTTTAGTTTTATATACCTTAGAAACCTAGTTGAAAACTAGATAAGAGTTGTCTTAGATACTTAATTTATGGATGAATAAACATTAAATGAGCATGCCAATAAATATGTATTTGTATTCAACCCCATTAATCATACACTCAAAAGTCTACTTTGAAACCAAAAGGCATGACCCATCCTTTAGGGTAAACAAGAATAACTCATGTCCCATACTAACAGAGGACCCATTGATCATGTGTAGAAGGAATATCATCTATTAATACTTATTGATCATTTGATATCTCAACCATATGGATATAGATAATATTGGTTACACCCTCTTCACGTTCATGGTCTTGAGACATAGAAAATTTATAAGTCTTTTCCCCTCAGGAGATGAATGGAATAAATTTTAGAAAAAACTTGAAAGGCTTACTCTTATGGTTTGGATGAAGGAAGTGAGTCACTTATTATAACTCAAAGGCTTAATTTTATGGTCTTTATGAAAGAAATAAAACACTTATAAGACCTCAAAAGGATGATTATTAGGCTTTATTTTTAGTTTGAGAAGTATACAAACATAGTTGTGATGGATTTTTGGTGTGTGGAGTATGCCACCATAGTTTTGATCTTTTCATAACATGAGAGGTATGCATGCATGGTTATGAATCTTAAATTAATTCTAATAAAACATGGGTAATCCTATTTTTCCCATTGTTATATGTAGGAATGCTCATAATATTCAATGAGTGGCTCTCTAGGGGTCTCCCTCTTTACAAGGGGGAGAGTAGGCCTCTCTCTCCTCAAGAAATCACACAACTATGGGAGGATAAATTGTATGATTACATATCAGATAACTTGACTATGAATTAAATTAAAACTAGGTGTAGGACGTAGTATGATGGTTGACATATCAAAGGAAGTAACCCTAATGGATTAGTAACTCTATAAAATTGATACAACCATGTCATATCATGATAAAGGAGAATAATCCAAATAGGCTCATAAGTGATATGAGTAGCATGTGAAATATAAATTTCCATTGTGTTATCAAATATTGGGTGACTATGATGGTATTCATAGTATAAACTGTCATCAGGAGAAACCTATTCATTTTCTAACATCCCTATCATGTAAATATCAGGTATGCCATATAACCCCTCTTGGGGTTTCCAATTCTGACAATCAGAGATGTTATAGCTCCCTAACACTCATGGGTTGAACAAGAGGAAATGTGGCATGTACTATTCTAGATATTGATAATATAAACTATGGATGTGATGAAAAATTGCCAAAAATATGACTAGCTTTGAACTAATGATGTTTTCAAATATCACTACTTCTTTTTCCCTTAGTTTATTTTTCAATAAGGTTTGAGGTATTTACACCTTTCTTCAGGATAACCACTTTAAGATTTATAGGATCAATAACATCCACCAGTTATGGGGTTTTCTTACCCCATTGGTAGGTATATAATAGTCAATGTGCAATCCTGGTAGTTTGTGCATGGTTATTTAAAGCATATCAAAAGCCTTGGAATCCGCTTGGGCTATGAAAACCTTACCTAGATGTAGGAACCTAATTTTTTATAACAATATTTAAGGTATGTCCCCTCATCCTATTTATCCAAGGCCTTCCCTAGAACATGTTAAAATTTTTTAATTTTTTAATCACATAAAATTCCATTAACATAGTCTTGGGACCTATAACAACTGTAAAAATAATGGTTCCTATTGAGGTTGACTTGGGGCTATCATAGCCCTATAGGGTATTGTGAGTTTTGGAATAGTTGGTTTCTCTATAACTAAGTTTTACAATAAAGAGAAAGAGACATTATTTATAGATAACCCATCATCAACCATAGATCTATTTGTGTAGTTTTTATAGATCCAAAATTGAAAAATCAAGGTTGGATCCCCCTTTTAACCATTTTAGAATCATGATGGACACTATTAAGGTCAAGTAAATACCCAATGTCTTGAGAATATTTCTTAAGTGGAAATATGTCTATATAATGTTATTTATCTATAGTTGAGGTGGGGGATTCATGCTAGACAAATGCTTCAATCCCAAGGTGTCAAGAAATGTTAAACTATGGGTAGGTGATTTATTGAGTAAGTTAAGAAATTTAATGTGGGAAACATTTTTTATAAAATCTAAGATCAAGATATAATTAATCATAGGCTTTGAGATAATCTAAATATATAAAATGTTCAAGGGGTGCAGTCATGGGTTGATATTCCCTGGTGTGAATAATTATATTCACTTCTTACTCAAATTCTAACCCTAAAACCCCAATAATTTTGGTATTTCCCTTGATTCCTGATTGGGTAGGAACATAAACATTGATAGCCCCAAAATTCAAGACCTCAACATCATTGATACAAATTTTCATAGGCTAGTTAGGATGATCTATTTAGTTCTACAATTGGCATTGATTTTGGTTTAGGGTATCTCCTGCTTGGTGGTTAAAAAAAGGTTCTAGTAAATCTGAATATATTTTTTCTACGGTTTAATGGGACCATTTTGAGTCATGTGAGGGTTTTCACCTACATTCGCTATGAACATGTCTAATAAATTTTTCATCTAATCATCAAGGAGCCTTTGGATGAATTTTTTATACTCCTTATAGTTTTGAGTATCATGACTGATGCCTCGATGGAAGAGACATTAGATGTTGGGTAATATTCCCTATGTCTATGATTAAGTCCTTGTTTTACCAAACCCTTGTTGATTTTTCCTTTGATAGTAGGGTTAGTTCTAAAACTATGGAAAATGTTTGACATGCTAAAACTAGTTCTAATACTACATGTTATGGGGTGACAGTTAGTTAAAGGAAACCACATAGACTACTGGGGGAGGGTTTAAGTTATTGACATGAATATTATTATTTGGGTTGGTGTTATTCATGGGTAGACATTGATTATTTCTATCATGTTTGAAATTTTACCCTGGTCAGTCATACCATTAGTAGTGGTTTTTATTCTAATCAAGGATTTTGGGGCCTTGATTATTGACAATGTTTTGGCTGACATGTTAAAATCACCCATTTTTTGATTTGAGGTGATAATGCACTCATTTTACCCATAGTTTATATGAACACTATCAATGGCCACTTGATCAATCTGCAAGGCACTGTTGAGAGCTTATTCATAAGATTGATAAGGAAATTTTTGGACATCTTCCCTTGTTTCCTTGTAAGGAGTGAAGGAAAAGATCACATAATTCCCTCTGGTATATGTGAGGCACATTAATAGATGAATATAAAAACTTACACCATCTCATGATGAAATGGGAAGTGGATTCATCATATTCTTATTTGATATGAAAGAATTATCAAATATTAGTCATCATAAGATTGTGAATCTTTAATACCTTAATGAATTTAGACATTAACTATCTAAAGGAATGGATGGAACCCTTAAGGAGGTGGTAATACCAATAAAGATTGATTCCTTCTAGGTTTTTATGAAAAATATCATCAATAAACATATCCCAAGGTAGGATTTATTTGACAGTCATGGTGTAAGACTTGACGTGTGCATTAGAATATTCCTCCCCTTTAAACTTGGGAAGGTCTAGTAAGCAACATGGGATAATAATTCCTCCTATGTTTATATTTATCAGTTAGTTAATATATTAAATATATGCCCCCATATTTTTGAATTTATTTTTTGACATATCAATTTAGATCAGAAAGGTTGGATCACATAGGGGTTGCTTAGATAACCACTAGAAGGAATGGAAAAGGTTTGATAGGGTGAAATGGAATAAGTTAGGAAATAGTTATCTAGTTAGGTATATTTAGGGAACATATGGAAATAGAGAAGAAAATTTTAAAACATATAAGGGTTGGTGAGTTTTGGAGGAGTGGTGTATGTGGTTTGCACATAGCTCAAATTTACATAAGTTGTAACATGTATAGTTTGCATAGGAGGAGTGTACATGGGAGGCATGTAATTTGAGGAGGTATATTATATTCGATGGGTGGATTTTAATTAAAAAAAAATCCAATAAATGTTTAGGTAGGCGC
>JARHVA010007399.1:0-55000 GCA_037957365.1 Torreya grandis
AATAGTATTCAAGCCTTCTCATTGGCTTAGAAACACACTAGAAGACAAGAACTTCTTACAGATGATGATGTCATTATCCACTAAGAAGGAAAAGTCTCCAAAGACTTTTAAAACTCAAAGAATTCTCTACTTTCCTTATCAATTCCTAAACTCTCTCCCATGGACTTTTACACCCCATTCCACTTGATCTTATAAAAGGTGCTTGGGAAAAGGTTAGTTGACTTAGCATAAAATGATTAATTGACCATGGAGGTAAAGTATTGGAGTTTTTTTTTAAAAAATTTTATTCTATTTTCAACTTAAATTTTATCCTTTAAGATTCAATAAACTCCATGAAACCTGAAACTCTCATAGACTCCATTGATGGAGGTCTCAAGCTTGAGCCACTTTTAACTAGCTGACTTGAAACCTACTCCTAAGTCCATTTGGCATCATGAAGACCACTTATGGACATATATAATACTTATATACATATTTATCATGAATATTAGGAATAAAATTTATATTTTGACAGCCTTAAATACCCAAAATAATGGTGGGAATCACCATTAAACCTGTAACAATGCACAAAATGTTAAAAAACTAGGGTTTTTACCCTTCAACTCAGTAAAACACCCTATAAAACCTTTTGAATAGATAAAATTGATATATAATGATTTTTTATGCCATATTATGCCTCTTCCATGGCATTATACCATTTCTCTCTTTGAAGATATGCAAAAATAAGCATTTTAAAACCTTTTTGGGTCTCATAGGCACCCAAATGTGACAAATTCTTCTAAAAAATAGGTTGGTTAGGAGATTTAGGGAGTATTATATAACTTATATGTGTTTTTATAAGTTATTATATTCCATATAATTGGCATTTGAGTCCAAATATACAAAATTGGTCATCAAAAATCCAACTTTGCTCTTTAGGCCTTTAAGACTACCTGTGGGGTTTTGAGCTTGGTCATAGGGGATTTATGAAGTTTTGAGTGTTAAAAATATTTAATTTTGTTTAATATTCTTAAAAAAATCTTCCAATTATTTTAAAATACTTCCCTAATCTTGTAACCCTTAGCCATACCTTAAAAATACAAAAAGTATGCCTATAATAATGGTGACTTTTATGAAACATGAAGGGGACTGTGTCAAAACAATGGGAAATTAAATGAATAAAATGAAATTAAAAAGATTATTTATAGGTATATTATGTCATTATAACAAATCCTATCAATTTTAAATTATTTTAGATGCATACTTTATCCCATAAACCCCTTTTCTCAAACTTTACCTTGAGTTGCTTGCTTGCTACAGGATGTCTAAACTTTTCCCTTCATATACATTTTTGCTTTGAACCTTTATTTTTATCACCTAAATAAAAAATATTAAATTTAAAAAATAATATTTCATTTTTATAATACCTCTCTAATTCTTAAACTCCCCATTAGCACTCAAAACTGATAAAAGCTTCATTTGATCTCTAATGGTTGCCTTCTTACTACAGGAAATCTGTGTAAGAATAGAGAGTACTTGTACCATTTTTATGAAATTTGTGATGGAATGTTATAATTTTATGGGTAATTTATAACATTTTTACCAAATTTCATGTCTTTAATTTACTTTTATATTCCCTAAAAACCTTAAAAGGTCTCAAAAAGTCCACTAGGTGTTAACTGTGCAAGACTGTGAGAGTGCCTTAGGTATATAAAAAAAAAATAAAAAAAATTCACTAATAATTTAATCCAAAAAATATTTTTTATATGTATATAAATTTATTATTACAAATCCTACCAAATTTCATGCTGTTTGGACGCATATTTTGTCTTGTAGGCTCTTTTTACTAAAAGCTAGTTTGAGTTGCCTGCGTGGTCTAATTTTTGACAAGCTGATGATTATGTAAAAATAGTGAGTATATAAAAAAATAATTAGACAAAAAAAATATTTAATATGTTTTATTAATTAATTATTTATGACTCCACAAAATTTTGTGATTAGATCATACATATTTTGGCCTGTGGGCGCATTTTGCCAAAAGCTAGTGACATGTTGCCTGCTTGCTGCAGGTTGCCTAAACTGGGGTTTTCTTCTCCTTTGCCTTTGTTTTTGCCTTATCATGATGATTTTTAATTTAAAATTTTATTAATAACTCCATTTTAATTAATTTCATCTTCTTTTATCATTTTTTTATATCTATGCTACCTCATCTTGATCTTAACTTCTCAAGAAGTCTCTTTTTGATTATGTTGTTCCTTGATATAGGTACACATTTTGAGGTGATCCACTATATAAAAATTCTTGGAAACCAATCTCTTCATGTTATCTAACCTCAAAAATCTCTCTTTTTTAATAAAACCTATATGAATCACATGACTCCTTTAACCACTATGTTCTCATTCTTCAACTCCACGGACATCATTACCTTTTCATTGCCCCCTTGCATTGCATTAGGTTTCCAAGCCTAGTTATAACATAGTCAGCTATAAATGCTATGTATAATGTAATATAGAAACAAAACCAATTTAATCATTTTTTAAATTCTCTAATATACTATAATACCAAGTTTTATCCATTTTCAATGGTTTAAACTCGAGAGATGAGGGGTTTTCTCTAAAAACCCCTAGCCTAGGTTTGTGCAGGCCTACAAGTGGCCAAGAACACTCAAAATTAATTTTATTGAGTTTAAGAGAATATAAAAAATAAATAATACCATATCCAAGTATGTATCAAAATAATAGACCTCCTCCAATAGGCTATAACTCTAACATCACCTTGTCAATGCTGCTCATCACCAAAACGCAGAGGATTGTGCATCTCCTTTTGACTGTGCAGGGATTTCAATGAGGTGTGAGACCTCTCTCTTTGGTTGATTTCCATGGTGGAATATTTAGGACCTATAAAATGTCTATATCACCACCATTGGCCTTTAAAAATTCATTTATGGACCTCATTTCATACAAATTCCTATATATCCTTCACATAGGCCTTTGTTCTATGGTCCTACTTTCATTCACCATCTCTTAAAACTTGAAACACAACCCTTATATAGATGAAAACAAATATCCTTAGTTTTAATCATTATCATGATGTCACCTAGGTTATATATTCTTAACGACTTCTTATTATTATTCCAAACAAACTCAAATCCATCTTGAACTTCAATTTATCATCTAAACCAAAAGGTGATTGTAGGTAGAGATTAGGCTATGACAGACCTTGGGGTGATTTAGAGGGTTTGAAAAAGGTGTAAATAGGTACATGATTTCCATGAGTCTCTTTTGATTATAAAAATATCTTTTACAACTCAAAACCTCATTGAATGTTATCATTCACAAAGGTCTCCAAGAGCCCATACCCACCTACTTGACTATAGAATTGTTCAAGTATGGTTGTAGGTTTTTTTTTGGATGTAGTCTTTCTTTCATGATCCTTGGTGAATAAATATATCTTTAAAATCATTGTATCATATTTTTAATCATGACATTACTTCAAATACCACTATGTTTTCTCATCTCTTCATGTAATTTTGAGGAGAATCATGTGTTCTCCTTTGGCCGTGGAAGGAGATTATGAGGTGATTTTGACTATGTCACCATGCTTTGGTGACCCTCTCCACCTTATTAATGAGATTATATCACCATCATTCATTAATAATTTATACCATAATGAGACTAAACATAAAAAATTCCTATAATACTTTCTTGAAACCCTTGAATGGAGATGGGCTTGAGACCGATTTTCCTTGGTTGTGGGTTACATTTTGAGGTGGTTGTATGCCTCATTTTTATGCCTCTTTAATGCTTAATGATGATTTCCAATAATGGATGAGGATATAACATTAAAATAAAATAAAATTTGAAAAGGATGATTCTCTCATAACTTGATTCTCCTAAATTCCACTCAAATGAGCCTCTTGAAACTTCTCATTACCTCCTTTCACTCTAAGACAGGACAAATAATACTATAAGATGGTGTTTTACCATGCAAGACTAGTCCTCATTTGAACTATCAAGGATTTAAAAAACTAATGAGTATTTATGAGAAAATATAACTTAATTAATTTTATGTGGGATAAGGAGGTGGAGGACTATTAGCTTTCTAACCTAGGTTTTGCTCCAAAATTGATCAAATAGACCATTCACAAGGATAACAAAGAAAACAAGTTTTATGCCATACGTACCTTCTTGGGAGGAATTGTATTATAAAATTAATTTTAATAGGTCTTATTTTATCCTTTAATGAATCTTATAAAATAATTATTTCTCATTGAATTTTGAAGTGAAGAAACAAAGGAAAACATGGACCCTATCTAGATGAGTAGGCCACTAGACACCCCTAATCTATTAGTTATTGTTCATAAATATGGGGAGGTGAAATAAAACATAAATTAAAAAAAATTATGGCCATTAGGGTACCTATAAATTCTCAAAATATTTTGTCCCAATTCTCTCTCTTTTGATCATACCAAGTGAAAACTTGAGGCTCTCTTAGAGCTATCCAACACTACCCATAATCATTTTTCCTTAGCATGAAGAACAAGAAGCCTGCATATGTAATATAAAACTTGGGAAATATTTTTTAGGATTTAAATTAACTTTCCTTCCTTATATAAACCTTTTGAAATGCCTAGACCTCCATCAATGGTTGAGAACTATCTTCATGCCTAGTTTGTAACTAATAGGTTTTCCTTACCTTTATTGGTTCTTATGATAGAATATAATTTTAGAGGCCTATCATAAGATATTAGGGACACCATATATTCATATATATGATATATGATCCCTTTCATCAAGAAAAATATTTAAAAACATGTTTAACCAAGCTCCAAAAGGCTCCAAAATGCATCCTATTTCTCCCAAAATCCTTTCCTTCACTCCAAATGACTTGAAATCACCTTGAAAATTCCCAAGTCAAAAAAAAATTTACTTCCTCAAAAGGTTACTTTTTCACTTGAAACTTCTATTTTGAGGACCCTTAAGTAATGTAATGCACTTTTGGGCATAATATCCTCTCTAGACCTCATTTTTGACATGTTAGAATCTATGATACTTTGTGAAAATGTCCTTTATTCCCTTGAATTCTCAAACACCATGAAAACCTATTGGATCCTTTACTTGTAGTTCTAGACCTATTTCTAGGCCTTTTCGTCAAAATCAAAAAATTCACCTTAAAGCTTGCTTAAAGTGTTTTAAAAGCTTTCAAGTGACATGTATTAGGATCATGATTTTTTTACACTTCTTCCACCACTAGATCACCCACTCAACTATAATTATGATTAGCTTCTCACACCACACTAGGACCTCCTAGGATATTGTACTACATCATCAAGTCAGGACTAGAAAGGGACTAGTCATGGGAATAGAAGGTTACTGAAAGGTCCAAGAGAGTGGTCTAATCCATCTAGGAAAAAATTTCATATGTAGGCAAATTTTTTACAATAGGTACATCAAGGGAGTTGAACCTATATAAAGGTTCTCTTTAGCTATAAGGTCACCCAAAACCTTTAAAGAGTTCCCATGCTAACACTTAAGTGAGGAGGCTTGGAAACCCTCCTCAATGGTGTAACTTTTGTTGATAATAGGAAGTTGTGTCTAGTACTAATAAAAAGGTGCCTATACAAGAGTATTTATAAAAAATTGATCCTGATTTTTATATTTTCAAAACCAAAGTAAATATATTTTAACACCCCTGGGGTCCTATGATGCCATCTTAGGCATGGACTAGTTACAACAACCCAGGATGCATTTGATTGTCTTAATAAACTAATGTAATGAATTTATGACTTTATAAAGAATGATTTTTATATTTTAAGAACCAAGGAAAATTTAATTTTAACACCCTTGGGGTCCTACCATGTCATCTTTGGTATGGACTAGTTATAATAGTACCAAGTTGCACTTGATTATTTTTTAAAAAGAATGCAATAAATTGATGACTTTGGAAAGAACATAGAAATAAAATACATCTAAGGACCAAAATCATGAAAAGTGATTTCATATATTTAGTTAAATAGAGTTGTAAACTCTATGTATTTTAATTGCAAGAATTACCTAAGGAAAAGAATATCCCTATCATGATTTTATAGTTTTAAGGGAATTTATGGATGGTTTTCTTGAAAAAATTCTTGGTCTTCGACCTAAGCTTGAGTTTAAATTATCTATATATATTATTCCAGGGGATACCCCTACATCAAAGGACCCTTATCAAAGTAATGTGACATATTTTTAAGAGTTGAAGATTCATCTACAAGAACTTTTAGATAATGGTATAATTAGCCTAAGTGTTTCTCCTTGGGGTGATCAATGTTATTTGTGAATAAGAAATATGGAATGTTGAGGCTATTCATTGATTAATGCATGCTCAAAAAGGTAAATATTAGGAATAATTATCTACTACCAAGGATTGGTGATTTATTTGATCAAATGAAAGACATAAAAGTATTTTCTAAGATCGACTTAAGATCAAAATATCATCAACTAAGAATTAAGGAAGAAGAAATTCACAAAACAACATTCTAAACTCAGCATGGCCACTATGAGTTCACTATTTTTCCATTTAGCTTAACTAATGCATTGATTTATTTATGAATCTGATGAATAAAATATTTAGGGATTTTATATTCAAATTTATACTTTTATTCTTGGATGACATCCTTATTTATTCAAAGGATGAGTTTGATCATTATAAGCATTTAAAATTAGCTCTACAAAGTTTAAATAAACATATAATTTAAGGAATGATATACAAATGTGATTTTTACCAATATGAAAAACACTATTTGGGTGACATTATTTCTAAGAAAGGAATTTCTATAGATCCAACAAAGATTTTAGCTATTCAGGAGTGGCCTACTCCTACTAATGTGTACAAAGTGCATAGTTTTATGGGGATAACTAGGTTCTATCATTGATTTGTAGAATATTTATTCTACCTAATCAATCCTATCACTCTCTTATAGTACAAGGGCAATATTTTTTTGGATGCCTCAATGTGAAGAGGATTTAAAGAAGCTTAAAGAGTTATGGATAATAGCTCTAATTCTGATTATTCCCAACCCAAATGGTTACTTTGAGATTTGGGTTAATGATTCTAAGGAGGGATTTAGTGGAATCTTGACTTAAGATGGTAAATTAGTGGCTTACAAGTCACACAAGATCAAGAAACATGAAAATAATTATCCTACAAATGATTTAGAGTTTGATACAATAGTGCACACTCTAAAACAATGGAAGCATTTCCTATTAGGAATGCATTTTAAGGTGAAATTTGATCACCATAGCCTAGAACACTTATTTTCCTAGGATGATTTGAATGCATGCCAATGAGTATGTTTAGAATTTGTTAGTAATTTTGAAATATAAATATATTATGTTAAGGGAAAGGAAAATCATGTTTTTGATGCACTCAATTGATGCATGTACCTTGATACCTTGTTTATTGTGAGGAAATTTAAGAATTGCTTCATTAAAGTATAAACTTATTAATAAATATTTCTAAGAAGTAAGTGCAGGACTGGTTGATGAGCCTTTAGAAAAATATTTTTCTATTTTTTTTTTGAGTTAGATGGCCTTTTGAGGCATAAAAATGAAATTTTTATACTTGATTCAAGTGAGTTGTAGAGTCTTGTGCTATAAGAAGAACATATATATCACCATTTTACTCATATGTGTGTCACGAAATTGATGCATAAGTTGAAAAGGCATTAATTTTTCTTGGCACGAGGCACAATTTTTCCAATTTTGTGTCAAGCTTCTTAGAATGTCATTGTGTCAAGGTTAAACATTTTCACCCATGGGGTTTGTTATATCCTCATGATATACGTAGTGGTAAGTGAGTTTTAATCTCCCTCAATTTTATTGTTGGGATGACTAAGTATCATAAAAAACATGATACTATTCTATTAGTGATTGATAAAGCCATGAATGTTGGCCACATAATTGTTGGAAATTTAATAGATGAAGTTTCCATGTTTTTAAAGCATTTTTTAAAAGAGGTGTTATAAGTGCACAAGATGCCAAAAATGATCATTTCTAATCAAAACAAGATTTTCACATCAAGTCTTTGGTGAACTTTGACTGCAACATTTCACACCTAGTTTAAATTTAACTCCTCATACTACCCAAAAACATGTGGTCAAACTAAAAGACTAAATTAATTAGTTGAGGACATGTTGTGAATGTACATTATGGATCAACAAGATAAATAGGAGGACTATCTACATTTAGTTGAGTTCGCTTATAATAATTCATATCATTCCATGATAAAAATATCTCCTTTTGAAGATTTATATGGATGAAAATGTAAGATGCCATTTGGCTAGGATAGTTTATAAAATCGAGCCATTACTAGCCCTAAGGTACTATAAGAGTATGATAAGTAAATGACATCAATACACCAAAATTTAAAAGTTACCTTGGATCAACAAAAGAGTTACATTGATCAAAATTGAACACCTCATGAATTTGTTGTTATCAATAAGGTTTTTATACATGTTAGATCTTAAAAAGTTTAATTAAGTTTAGAAAAAAATTTAAGATAACTTCATGCTTTATCAAACCCTTTAACATTGTGGATAAGATTATCCTTGTTGCTTACCAATTAGATTTTCTCCATTATTTGTCTATAATCCATGATGTTTTCCATGTTTATTTATTAATTAAATATATACTTTATCTTTATTATGTCTTGGATTGGAAAACTCTCTAGGTTACAGAAGAGGAAAAGATGCAAAGGGAACTAGTGAAAATTCTATACCACTACAATGTTAAGCTAAGAAATAGAGACATTAAAAAAAAATTGATACAATGGGACTAGTTGAGTGATAGAAGCTCCACTTGGGAAGATGCATATCTATTCAGACATCACCATCCTTTGTTGTTTTGAGTAGTATCTAGGACAACTTATCTTTAAGGTGAGGAAGATGTCATGACTTGATCCTATGATTCATTTGGTTGCTGGTTATGATAATTTTATAACATATTTTTATTGATTTTAATGCTTATTTAGACTTTTCATATGTGATTGTAATTCTAACATTATGTTTGAATTCAAAGTTTACTATTATACTATTGATTGATTCCATAACGGATGATTATATATGATTTTTTATATCAAACTTATATTCTGTATAGTTTAGATTATGTTATTTTATATGATACCATGTTGAGATATTGTTGATGTATGTTATCATGAATATAGGAATAGGTTTTATGAATTAGGCTTGGTGGAAGACTTTAACATCTTAGGTAATAAGGAAATGGAATTGAGAATCAGGTTCAAAATGATAGTCAAAAATAATGTAAATGAGATTTTGATCCATTTTATTACCTCTCTAATTTTGTTACAATGTCGATTTTATGAATTATAGTTTTTTCTTGTTGGATGTCTTACACTACAAATGTTATATTTTTATTTCATGCATGTGTCTTCAAAATTTATCTTATGTTATTTGGCTCATTTGTATTCATATCCTACATGCTTGGTGGTGTTCATTTGTTTAGTTTTACCTACTTGTACAAGTTGTGCCTTTTATGGGTTTGGTGTCATTTTGTATTAATTATTATAGTGCATCTTTAACTTATTATAATTATAGGCTTGTTAATCCATGGTTAATTAAATTGTATTGAACCCTTAGGGGATCATGATATTTAAACCATGCATGAACTTGGGAGGGGGACATGATTTTGTTTTGTTAGGATGACATGGTGGTCATGATGGCCTATGGGACTCATGGGGACTTTTGACCTAAATCCTAGGCATCATGAAGAATCTTAGTAGATGTTATTTTGTTGGACATATTCTTGAGATGCATTGATTTTAATTGATGTCAAGGTGATCTTATTACATAATGAATTAATGACAAAGTGATAGGTTCTAAGTGGATTTGAGAGTGTATATGATGTGTGCAGGTCTTTGGGATGATATAGAATGTTTTTGAGATTATGTTCCTATTCTAGAGGTCATATAAGGTTACAAGAGGTAATTTTTATCATATGGAAGTAAAAGGAATTCATTCAAGTAGTCATATGAGTATCTAGGTTCTCCTATTCATCTTGGAAATCAGGTTGAGTGAGCAAATTGATGACATTAACATTCACATGTATGATATTATCATAATGAATTGGTCACATGAGTCTGATTAGTTTTGTACCAAGATATTATGATCCAAGGTTTAGGTCATGAGGTTATGTTTAATAAGAGATATCAAGGTGCAAAGTTTCCCTTCTAGGTAGATTGTAGTGTTCCCCATACTTAACCAAATTTATAATATCAAGTGACCTTTATATAGGGCTGCCAAGTGTCAAAATCTAGCTCGATTAGATCAATCATTCAGATCAAGGATCAATGACATGTAAGTGATCATGAATATGGATATATAATTGTGGGCATGAGGTCAATAAGTTAAAAGATCCTAAGATTGCATATGGGACTGCCAAGTGGCATAAGTACATCTAGAGACTGACATTAGGGTACATAGAAGTCACGTGACCCTACCAAGGGTCACAGTCTCATCATCACAAATCAAAGATAAATGGCCAAATATTGAAGGTAAATACTAGGAAACTTTGGAGGAGATCGATGAAGTGTATTTGATCAAGTTGCTAGGGGGCATGAGATAAAGACATGTGTTTGAAGCTTTTGCATTACATAGTGATCATTGGAATTTAAATTAATAAAAGAAAACTAGTCTATATTATTTGAGCTATAAATTTTGATGTATGACAAGTTTAATGATGTAGTAAAAATGAAATTTGTAAAGGACTCCAAGGCACATCCATAAAAACTAGTTAAAAGGTTTGACTATTTATATAATTGCATTTTAAGCTTCAAAGTTGATTATGCACAAGTGACTTAAGAAGGATGTTTGTATTTATCTTGATGGTTTTTGGATGTTTTAAGGTGAATTAACTATTAGATAATGTTGTAAAATCCATGAGGATCATCTATGTGTATTTTAGAGGTTTGATCCATTGATATTCAATATGAACAAATGCCTAAAAGTTGATTTTTTATTCATTCATGGTGTTCTATGTACAAGACTAATGTTTGTGTAGATTATTCATATACAGAGGAATGTAGTGATGGATTTAATAAATTAAAGGTGTATTAGTGGTCATTTAGAATTAAAATATGCATTTAGAAGTGGTCTTACATTCCTAATTTGCTTGGTGAAGTGCTAAAGGAGTGAATAGGTCTCCATGAGACTTATAAAGGCTACTAAAACCTATTTGAAAAGTGTATATGCTTAAGGGAGACCCATGGATGATATGGAAAACCTATGAGGGTGGTATTGAGATATTTATTAGTGTGATAAAATCTTTAAGGGTTAAGGTAAGTTTTATGGCCGACTGATAAGATGATATTAATGAAGGCTATATAAAGAATGAAATCAAAGGCAATGGTTTCTAGATTTTCTAGCAAATGAAGAGGAGAGTAAGTGTACCTAACAGATGGATTAAAGAGTAGATTTGGTTGAGGATTGTGTGTATGAAATTTAGGTTATAATTTTTATGTCATAAAAATGTACTTACAATATTGAAAATTGAGGATGAGCAAAGAGGTCTAGAGTGATCCAAAAGGGTGTTTTGGATGCATTTCTTGTGTGTAAAATCTTGAGAGAGTGTGAAGGGTTAAAATAAAGGTGTTATACATTTTTTTCCATAATATTGAAAGGCAATCAAATTTATGTATATCTTGATTTCATACGTGTTGTGTGGGTTCTCAAAATCTAGAATAAGTTGGTGCTTGTTTATGCTTAAGGGTGGGTGTTCCTTGTGAAGTGGATACTTCACTAAAAGGTCTTATGTTGGTGATCATCTTATAATACAATTATTCCATGTGTTTTAAAGTTTGAGAGTGGTTTTTATTCCCCATGAGGGTTTTCCACATAATTAATGTGTTGATCTTGCATCATCTTTCTTATTCACTATTTTGAATGACTTGTATACTTTATGAATGATTATGGTGATTGATTAAGTATATTAAAGGATTGGAATTGAAGTTCGGATTATCTTGAATCACGGATTCACCCCCTTCTTAGTGATTGTGCCTCTAACAATTGGTATAAGAACCATACCTTTTTTACAAGTTTAACCACTTGAAGGTGATCCAAGGTATAGTATGACAAGTCAACATATGTATGGGTTCTATAAAAATTAAGCATCATTATTCAATGGGTCTAATTATGATTTTTAGAGTGCAAGAATGATGACATATGTCATGTCTCTAAGGTCTGATATTTGGCAATCTATTATGGATGGTTATAATACACCAATTATTTTTCTAACTAGTGAAAATAATAAGAAGCTAAGTGAAAAAAATTCAAAGGAAAAGAATGCCATTATTTGTGGCCCTTTAGAGATTGATTTCACCAAGGTTATCCATTTTGATTCTACCAAGGAAATTTGGGTCAAATTACAAACTATCTATGAAGGAGATTCAAAAGTTAAGTTGGCTAAATTACAAACTTACGAAAGGAAATGTAAGGGAATTAAAATGAAGGAAGAAGACACTATTACATCCTTTCTTCTAAGGGTTGATGAGATAGCAAACATGATCAGAGGTATTAAAGAGAAGATTGAATAAGCTACTATAGTATAAATGACATTGAGGTCTCTCAATCTCAAATTTGATTTTAAAGTATCTATTATAAAATAAAAACATGATCTTACTCAGATGAATATGGATGAATTACATTGGATCCTTACTTCTTATGAGATGAGAGTCCATGAGGAAAAACCTCCTAAGAAGGAAGCAACCTTTAAGGTGATCAAGGAGATAAAATCAAGAAAGAATAATTTAAGTCTTGAAGAATTTGATCTTAATGAAGATCAAATTGAAGCTATGATTACAATTAAATTGAATGTATAATCAGGTAATTATAAAAGGAAACTTCATTTTAAATGTTTTTCATGTGGTAAAGTTGGTCATTTTATAGCTAGATGCCTAGATAGAGGCAAGTTTGAACACAAAAAAGCTCATAATATTTCTCATGAGGATGAAAACATGAAATTTGAGGGTCCTAGTAAGTATAAAAAGTTATTCAATAAGAGAAATGTAAATAAGGAATCATACAAAGGAAGTAAGAATGTTTACCATGAAGAAGCTAGTAACTCATCTATAGAAGAAGAAGAAAACACATTAGACATTGATGATTCTTTTCATAAAGAGGATAAAGAGACATTGTTCATGGATCTTAGTGATGATGAAGGTGAATATTATTTAAGGAGAGATGTCTTTGGAGGAGATATATAAGAGGAATAAGATGAGAAAGTCACTACTAAAGACAAATATCCAAACACTATGGAAGAAATGAAGCTTCTACAAGGCAATAATAGAAAACAAGCTTCCTTGATCAAATCCTATGAGGAACAAATTGGCCTTTTTGAGGGAAGGTTGAGTAATGAATCCAAGGAGCATGATGATATTACTCAAAAACTTGAAACTTAGGTTTGTACTCTTCATGAAGAGGTAAAGAGTAAGGATGAAGATTGTGTCATGTATAAACTATAGATGTAGTCTTTACAGATGAAACTAAATAAAGCTATGAGAAAGCTTGAAACATATCAGAAGTCAAAAGCATGTAGCTCTAAAAGAGATGATCTCATGAAAAACAAAATGTATTTGATGATTCAAATAAAAAAGAAACAAAGTTATATAATGAGGTTTAATTGACGAATGTTATTGAAGATCTAAATATTGAGAATAAAAATAACAAGAAGATGATTTCATAAATCAAGGAATATAAGGAACAATTTAGTGTGTTTGAGGCAAGAATAAATGATGACACTAGAGAACATGAATATATAGTCAAACATCTCAATACTCAATTGGAAACTATGTCTACAAGCCTAAAAACTAAATAAAATGAATTCTTTAGGTATATGATTTAAATTGAGTTCTTAAAGGTTGAGTTGGAGAAGAAATATAGAAAGGTAAGGTCTTTTTTAAAGTTTTTAAAAAGTGCTAATGATATTGACAACATTTTGAGTAGTCAAATGTCTAGAATTGATATATCTAGTTTATGTTTTGAAAAGGAAAAAAAGGTTAAAAATTAAGATAAAGAGAAGGCTAACATGAACAAGAATAACTAGACATTAAAGGTAAATGATAAATCAAGGACTAATGGTACTATAAAATTAAAAACTAATCCTATCAGATAACCAAATGCGATGAGGTATGAAAATTTCAATGGTCAGTGTTACTTTGCAATAAATTTGGTCATAAATCAAGAGAATATAAAATACCCTCAAGGAATGAATTTGATTGAAACTAAGATATGAATTATCTATCAAGTGGTGTAAGTAAAGTTGAATGCTATAACTACTATGACATGGGGCACACGATTCATTCCTAACAAGGTAAGAAACAATGATTTTTTCCTAAGAAGTATGGTTTGGTACAAGTGTTAAGAGAGAGGTCACATATAAAGGTTATATAGGAATGGTTAGTCTCTTAATTAAAATAAAATTAATCCTAACATGAATAAAATAAGCTATAATGAATGGAGACCCAAGGAGGTGAATGCATTTTTGTTCATGACAAAATAGGAAACGAGTCTAAGTATCAAAGAGCAAGCCTTCTTTGCCTAAATGGACAAAGACATCAAGTAGGAATCTAAGTTAAAAAGAAAAGGTGAAGTTATAGACTCATTCAAAGTCAATCTGATGATGATTCAAGATTGAAAGCCAAATAATATTATGGATATGTGGGAGTCTCCTGATTTTTGCGATTGTTAGTCTCTCATGACAAATGGGTGTCTCTATCTATGCTTATTAGGAGACATTTGTTATATGTAGAAGAAAGTGTGCATAGTCTAGGTGATGACCCAAATGCAACTATCAATACAAGAAGGGAAGCTAAATTAGGTTTATTAATGAATACGTAAATTTTGGGCATGTTTTCTATAGGATAAGAATCAAGGATAAATTTAGATAGAAGTATGTTATCTTCAATTGATAATATGCAAGGTATGTATAGAGTGAGGGGGAACGTGTGTGAAATTTTTAAATTTTAAGGATCTGATATGGTTAAGTATGGTTTTATAATAGGTTTCATGAGATGATAATGATGTTAGGGGGATATTTCTAAGCTTTGTGAATATTTTTTCAGGTCCAAAGATCAATTTAACATGTTGAGAAAGACACCTTTTGTCATTAATGTCAAATGGGGAGAAAGATTAGAATGAAGGAGTTGTTCACTTTCGAAGAGAGCATTATAAAATGTGTTTGACATAAATGAAAAATGGGAGATTATTGGACATATTCTTGAGATTCATTGATTTTCATTGATGTCAAGGTGATCTTAGTACATAATTCATTAATGAGAAAGTGATAGCTTCCAAGTGGATTTTAGAGTACATATCATGTTTGAAGGTCTTTGAGATGATAGATAATGTTATTGAAATTCTTGTTATAGAGGTAATATGAGGTGGTAATATGGATTTATGATCTTATGAAAGTAAAAAAGAATTCATTAGATTAGTCATATGAATGTCTAGGTTCTCCTAGTCATCTTGGTAAATCAGACTAAGTGAGCAAATTGATGATGTCAACATTCACACATATGGTAGTATCAAAAGGAGTTGGTCACATGAGTTTGATAGATTTTATACCAAGATATCATGGTCCAAGGTTTAGGTCATTAGGTTGTGTTTATTAAGAGATATTGAGATGCAAAGTTGGCCTTCCAAGTAGATTGTAGTGTTTCCCATACTTAGCCAAATTTGTAATATCGAGTAACCTTTATATAGGGATATAAATTGTCTAAATATAGCTTGATCAGATCAATCATTCAGATCAAGGATAAAAATAATTTGGGTGATCATATACATGGATATCTAATTATGAGTATGAGGTCAATAAGTCAAAATATATTGAGATTGCACATGAGACTGCCAAGTGGTGTAAGCGCTTCTAGAGATTGACAACAAAGTAATAGATTTAAGATCAATGGATAACAATTGAATTTAAATACCAAGAGACTCTCTAGGAAATTTATGAAGCATATTTGATCAAGTTTCTAGGAGGCATGAGATGAAGACACATGTTTAAAGCTTTTGAATTACATAGTGACCATTGGAATTTAAATTAATAAAGGAAAACCAATCTACATTGTTTGAGCTACAAATTTTAATGTATTATTAATTTTTTTATGTAGTAAAAATTAAATTTGTAAAGGACCCCAATTTTAATCTATAAAAATTGGTTAAAATGTTTGATTGTTTGTATAATTATAATTTTTAATCTCCAAAGTTGATTGTGTGTAAGTGACCCAAGAAGGTTGTTTGTATTTGTCTTAATGGTGTTTCGATGTTTTAAGATGAATTAACTATTGGATAATGTTTTATAATCCATGAGGATCATCTATGTGGATTTTGGAAGTTTGACCAATCCATCTTAAGTATGAACAAATGCCTAGAAGTTGACTATTTATTTGTTCGTGGCATTCCTATGTACAAGACTAATTTTCGAGTAGATTGTGCATATACCAAGGAATTTAGTGATGGATATAATAAATTTAAGGTGTCTTATGGATCATGTGTAATTTACCTATACATTTGTAATTGGTTTTATGTTCCTAATTTTCTTGATGAAGTGCTAAAAGAGTGAATAGGTCTCCATGAGACCTATAAAGGCTACTAAGGCCTATTTGAAAGGCATATATGTTTAAGGGTGGCCCATTTAATGATATGTATGACCTATGAGGGTAGAATTAAGATATGTCTTATAGTGATATAATCCTTAAGGGTTAAGTAAGTCTTATGGCTAACTAAGAAGATGATATTCATGAAGGCTCTATAAAGAGTAAAATCAAAGGTGATGGTTTCTAGATTTGGTAGCAAATGAAGAGGAGAGTAAGTGTCCCTAACATATGGATTGAAGATTAGATTAGGTTTAGGATTTTGTGTATGGTATGTAGGTTATCATTCTATTATCATAATAGTGTACTTACATGATTGAAGATTGAGGATGAATGAAGAGGTCTAGAGTGATCCAAAAGGTTGTTGTGGATGCATTTCTTGTGTGTGCAAGCTTGAGAGAGTGTGAAGGGTTAGAATAGAGGTGTTATACATTATTTATCCATCATATTCAAATGCAATTAGAGTTATATAGTTTTTGATTTCATAGGTGTTGTTTGGGTGCTCAACATATAGAACAAGTTGGTGCTTGTTCATGCTTAGGGGTGGGTGTTTCTTGTGAAGTGGGTGATTCACTAAAAGGTATTATGTTTGTGATCATATTATAGGACAAGTAGTCCATGTGTTTATAGGATTGAGAGTGGGTTTTATTCCCCATGAGTATTTTCCACATAATTCATGTGTTTCTCTTACATCATCTTTCTTATTTACTATTATTAATGACTTGTATACTTTATGAATACTTGTGGTAATTGATTAAGGATTTGAAAGGATTGGAATTAAAGTTTGGAATATCTTAAATCAATGATTCACCCCCTCCCTTTTACTGATTATACCTATAATAATTTTAGTTTTTTGTTGTGATCATTATTTTTTAATTTTAGTTGTTCAACTCATCTCTTGAGTATGGGCATGGAGTGTTGGAGAAGCTTTGAGCCTTAGATTGAGCTAGTCATTTGGTCTAGAACCCTATGGGAAAATGGTAGTGTAAGAGTGAGTAATGGAAGATTTTATTGCACATGACATTAATGGTAGTAAGGAAAAAATGAGGTCCACACAAAGAAGGAAGTTGTGGGTTTCTTTGAGATGTCTTCAAGTAGAAGGATGTGCATTGACCATTTTACTTCTCTAAGGGGATGACATTGACTATCCATGTAAGTAATGATTTAAAATTTGATATGGGTGAAGGACTATAAAATTTAGTATTCTCCCGGGTAAAAATATTGAGCATATAAACAACTATTAGTTCACCATGAAGTTGTAAGAATTCATCATGAATCCACAATTATCTTATAATCATATTAAAGTAATATTAATGTTTTGTGGGTTGAAAAATATTTATTGGGTATTTGGGTTGAGACCTGTTGTCTTTATTTTCTAGTTTATGCCTTTTTGGGATCAACTTGTAGAGACACTATAAGATATTTTAATTAAAACCCTTGTTGGGCAAGGGCTATTAAATACAAAGTTTTCATTTCTAATTCTCTTGATGTCTGAGTGGTATTTAGTTTCACTGAATTTGAAACCTTATTAGGTCTTGAAGACTACTTTAGATTAGATATAGGCTCTTGAGCTTTATTTTTTGGCATGGTGTTTTAGTCCATCATGGCAGTCATTAGAATGGTGTATGATTATGTTGTGAAAATATCATTTTTAATTTTAGGTGGCCATTTCATTAGAATATAGTAGCTATGTTGTTTTTCAACTAGGATTGAAAACTTGTATGGCTAATCATGGTGTTTGGTGTCCTTAGTTATTTTTTTATAAAGTAAAGAATCTAATATTTTTTAGGGGTTCTGAAGGATGTTATAGTCTTACTCATTTTTTAACTCTCTTTAGTGTTGTTGATATTATGTTGAAGTAATTTTGTATTCATAGGCAAGTCTAAATATTATATTTTTCCTAATTATTAGTTTCTTTCATTTATAAACATGTTGATTAAGATAAATGTCTATGAACTCCTTGAGTGAGGCATCATTGAGTTTGTTGAATGGATTTGGTGTACTTAGGTGAAAACTAGATCTTGTAAGATGTTATTAGTTTGTTGACTAGGATGCATGTATATTCCAATGGATTATTTGGACTACTATTAGTGTCCCTTTATTTGAAATGATTCATTGAGGATTAATTGCCTTGTGTTATTATTTTTTATTTGTGACTATTGTTTCCATTTTGATCCATGGATTCAATCTCATAGCACATGCTCATGCTTTTTCTCCAAGCCTAGATGTTTGATTTCCACCATCGAGCTGATGGTTGGGGTGGTTAGGGCCACTAGTGGTTGGGGTCATAAGAATGGCATGAGGATTTTCTCTACTATAATTACTCTTATTTTCTAGTTGGATTCAAGTTGGGTACATGTTTCCAATTTTAATGAATATGTTCTTATGCTTCATTTATATTTTTGGAAGTTATTTTATTAGTGAAGAGTTATATTTAGTCATTATTTACTTGCCGATATTATAAATTATTTTTTAATTACATGTTTACATTATGATTTAATTTGGTAATGCTTATAGTTAGCGTTACTTTTAATTGCTTAGTGTAGGAAAATTATTGTGTTTAATTACTTAGTGAGATTAATTCATGTATATTAGTCAGACTTTCACTTTTAAAATAGAGGTCATTCTTAGTGTCTTTGAAATAGTACTACATCTTGATTAACCATTGAAATATGTAAACTGGTGTACTCTTTTACTCATGTTGTATTTATAAATAATTAGGCTATAATGGTCAAGGGATCAATTCTTGTGTTCCAATTATCCTAAGAAGTATACCAAGTTAAGTTAATGAATGAATATTCTAGTATTATATGTTCTTCTTTTTATATGGACTAACCAAAATTTAGATTTGTAATGGTAACATGGATAATTTAAATGATTTAAATGCATGATTAATGTTACTATTGGGTGTTTATTATCTAAAAGAATTCATATGAATATTGGTTTACATTAGAAAGTTGGAAATCTAACTCAACTTATTAGAATTTAAAGCTATTAGTATTACTTGCATATTATTATTCATATGGATTTTGTTAGCAACATTGGTATGGAACTTGATGTTTAACCAAATGTCCAAATTCTTATAGGGTTGTACCGGTTTAATTGTTGTTTGTTATTATTTTTCTCTTGCAAAAAAATTGCATTAGGGTTGTGCTTGATTTTCAAAACTGTAACATGGAATAGTAGGCAAGATGCAAGATGCAAGTTCAATTTTTATTTTATCTCTTGATTTATTATCTTAATTGATCAAATAAGGCCCATTGGCTTTGAGACATTGGAATATATAATTCAGTTGACTATTGGAATGGCTGTTGATTCTATTTGGTTGGAACAATTATGTTTTAATGTAATGCTGCTACTTCAATTAGATTATTAGAATTTTTTCCAATTGGCTAATTAGATGGTAAAATTAACATTGATACTAAGTTATTTATAAATGCAATATTTTTACTATTATTTGATGTTAAGTTATATCTTGTGTATGAACATAAATCCTATGCACCTAGTGTAATGGGACACCCTAATATTCAGTGTTATAGTCCTTTTTTGGTGTTGTGGTCCAAGTGATCTGAGTTTTTTAGGTTTTGTTCAATAGGTTTGTGTTACCCTATGAGTCAAATATTGCAATATTACTACTGCTACATTTTTTTGGCATTTAAAATATGCTAATAAGTAAATGAGTGTTGAAAGTTCCCCTTTATTGTAAAATTCAAATATGAGAATTATTGTTTAATTATAATCTTATGAAGTCATTAAATAGTAAAATTACATTAGGTTTATTCAAAATGGTATATTGAATCTTTTAATAACATCAAGGTATGTTTATGTTGTATCAATATCTATTAATATGTAGTGAAGCATATAGAATATATTAATTTGGAATTTACATAAGTCAGATGATTATTTAGCTTAAACCAAGTTAAGATAATAAAAGAACTGGAAATTTATAATATTATAATATGGAATATAATCATGGTTTAGTTTACCCTTAATATTTTCATACTTAATAAACATGCAACTACTAAAAATAACTAAGGGACAAGTAGCCAAAAAATAGAGATAAGACCTCTATTTAATGACCTATAAGATGGTTGATAATATTTAATGTGTGATTAAAATTAATTTTTTTTTAAATGTTTAAGTTGATGTGGGAGAATTTTATGGGGTATTATCCATATTCAATTTAAATTATCAGGACTCATGTAATATTATAATTCTAAATTAATGTTGTATAATGAAAAGTATGTCTTCATTATTGTCATGCTAGAATAAAAAAACCATGGTGCAGTGATTAATAAGTAATGAACATGGTAAAATGGACAAAAGGGATAATATTCACACATGGGTTAGGCTTTTATAAAGTATAAAAGAATTAAAGTGTTTCAAAATCTTATATTATATTACTTTTGAAATAATCCTATAATTCCTGCTCGATTAGTTCAAAATATCTATAAATCCATGTCTAAGAAAAGTTTAGTATAATGATTCTTCTATTGAAATTTTAGAAATTTATACTTAAATTATTTTTTTGTTTCTAGTTTTTAGGTTTTCATATTTATTTATATGATTAGCTAGATACTCTCAGATCTTATTAACTAGTTGTTTTTGATTTCTAATATTAACTATGTAGACTAATCAAAGATATTTATTGTCATATTATCAATGTTAAAATAATGAATAAACTATGTATTTCCCATAACCATTAATTGGACTCATTTGGGAGAGAATGGTACTTACTTAGGGTTAATAACCTTTAGATGATCTTATTAGGAAGATAACCTGGTAGTATAGTGTTCCAAGTTTATCAATGTGGACCTCACATTGATGTACACCCTAAATTGTATATTTTTAATGGTAAAATTTTTATTCCATATAAAACCCTCTAATGGTTTTTATCCCTAGTTAAAAATATGCAGTGACCTAAGCTAGTTATAGGTTATTTTCACATTGGTGTGCAAAATAGAAAAGACACATTTACTCATGAGTAAGTGTGTAGTAAGACTACACATAGTTTCATTCATACTCTAAATATAATTAATTCAAATAATAATAATAATAATAATAATAATAATAATTTGTATTCATTATTTGGGATTGTTTCATGATTTTAATGTTTTATTTATGACTTCAGCCTAACTATTGGCATGGGGGTAGTAAAAATAGGGCATGTAATAAGATATAGAGAATTTATTACATATATAATGAAACTTAGGGTTCTTAAAGTGGGATCCATTATTGGTGATTATTATTTGTGTAACCTTGATCCTATAAATGCTCTGATTCAAGATGAATTTCAAAATAACCAATCTACTGATTATAGTTAAGGGAATTTCTTCCACACACTTGGTAAAATAGTTGATGATCATGATAATGAAATGGTGGCCATTGGAAGAAAAGGGAGAAATCCTGACAATTAATTCTAGCTCCCAAGAGAAGGGACATGGTATGACAATGGAATGGATTTATTGGAAAGGAATGTGAATCTCATGGGATAAATGTTGACACTTCTTGCACTTACTTATGTAATCTATGGCATCTTATTGGAATATAGGAAAAAATTATCCCATCTTGTGTATAATTTAAGAGGTTTCATCACCACCAAAGTATCCAAAAAAAACAATGTTATGGCATTGGAAAAGGAATTTCTTGGACTCTTAGTGTTTAACACATCTAAGAAGAATGTTGTGGAAAGACTTATGATACAAAACATGGTTAATAATCACATATTTAGATCTAATGATTTTAATATGTCACCTTTGTTTGGGTTGGCACCTTTGGGATAACTATGATAAAATAATTAATTTTTTATGTAGGTATACTGAAAATAATAAGTGAACATGGGTTTTTATATGCATAAATAAATTTATATAGGATGTTAGTGTCAACTAGATTACCAACTTATAAAGTACATTTTGCCAAATAATAAATGATGATTTATCTTTTGATAGACTTGTGATTGACATAGGTTAGATCAAAATTGCTCAAAATAATGATGATTAATGTTTCATTATAGGGATGGTTTGGTCAATAAAGTAATAAGGGCTTGGTATCTCACAATGATCATTATTTATTAATTAAACATATAATGCCTTAATCATTTAGTTATAAAATATATATCCAACCACTCTTTTTATTCTTGTGTATATCATGTCTCATATTTGAAAAGAGTGTATCTAATGAAAAATATGGATCTATATTTTCCTTTATAATCCTATTTACAAAATTTTAGGCAAAGGATACCTTCATTTCCCTAAAATAAAGTATGTAGAGTATATCAAAATTAGATGCCATAAGAGTTGGTAGAGTCATAAGGAAGAGTTATAATATCTCAAATGCATATTTTTAATCATGATTCCAATTTATACCACTCTTGTTCTTAATAAAATGATTGATAGAATTAACAATGACACATTTTTTATAGTTTTTTTTTTGTTTTCCTGAATGCCCTGTTTGAAATTTTGAAATCGGTATGAGCGGGAAAAGAATTGGGGAGAATCTGGCAGGAGGAACAGATCCAGGTGGAATAGTAGAGGAAGGAGGAAAATGTAGAGGGTCAGGATTCCTAACTGATGCAGACACAAAAAGGCCTTTAGTAGTTTCTGAGCTCTATAGTGGGGTCAGAGATTCTCCATCGAAAAAAGCAGTAGAACAATCCACGGAGATAGTGAAAGACAAAATTATTTTTAATACAGAAAATAACTTTGAAAGGCAAAAAGGGGCCCTCGAACAAAGGACCTGGTCATCATTGTTTGGGAAAAAACCAACAGGGAAATCCCTCTTCCCCCCGGTGACATCTAAATCTTGCTAGGAGAAAGGTGAGTTTCAAATATTCATCCCAGATCCCTTACTTGATTTTTCAGTTTCTTCAATGGAACTCACCCTAGTAGGAAAATTTCAAGGAGCAAGACCAAATATAGATTCACTCAGGTCTATGATCAAAAAGAGATGGGCTGTACGCGAAGAAGTTGACATTGCACCTATGGTGAATGGTTTTTTCTCTTTCATCTTTAACTGCGAAGAAGATTTGAATAAGATCCTGAGTGAAGGACCTTGGTCTTTTGGAAGAAGCACCTTAACTATCAAGAAATGGGAACCAGATATGGATTTATCAAATTCATTTTTCTTAACAACCCCTATTTGGGCTAAGCTACCTAGACTCCCATTAGAATTCTGGCATGAGGACATCTTCAAAGGAATAGCTAGTTCTTTTGGTGAGTTAGTGGCTGTGGATAATGCCATGGCTTCAAGAACTAAACTCCAAAGTGCCAGAATCTATGTTAAAGTGGCGGATCTAAACCACCTCCCCAAAAAAGTGGATCTTATATCCAAGCTTGGTAAGAAAACCCAAGTGATTATTTTCGAAGATCTGCCAAACTCTTGTTATGTGTGCAAGAAGCAGGGGCATTAGGCTAAGAATTGCCCCAATAGGGGAAGATCCATTTCAAAAAACTTTCAGGCAGGAAAAAATATTAAGATCTAACAAAAGAAAATATGGAAGGTTAAAGAAGACTATCGAAAGATAAGGAAGCCTCAAGAGGCCTTAGATGACCTACACATAGACAAGGTTATTTCTACTGCTTCAGTAGAAGCGGATGACCCTAATATAACAAAAATAACATACCCCCTTTTAAAGACTTCTAATGTCCTGATGGAAGAAAAGGGGAAGGGAACAAATGACAAAGAATTAGATCTTCTATCTGAAGAAGAGGTTAATGTCCCTACTCTGAACACTCAAACCTTAGAAATTCAAGTTTCAAAGATGCATGATAATGAAGAATTAGAGGAAGGAGAAGTAGAACCTGAAGGAAGAAACAATATAGAAGAAGAAGAGGATGATTTGAGTGAAGATCAGTTTGGGGAAAAGTAGGAGGAACCAATGGTTGAAATTATTACTCCAGCTAAAGAGGTCCTCAAGGTAGAAGAAATGGTTGAAGGTGGAAAAAACTCTAAAAACCAAAATATTAAAGGAGAGATAAAGAACAATTCTAACCACATTACGACAAGAAATGGTGGTGCGAAAGCTAATAGCTCTCTAAGGAGTAAAGGAGGAAAAGGATCTGAAAAACAAGCCAAATTAAAACCGAATGTAGGTTTCTCAGATAAACCTGGGAAAAAATCTGCAAAGAAGAATAGAGAATTGGAAAGTAAGCTCAATATAGCAAATGGAAAGCAGAAAACTATGGGACAATATATTAACAGCAATAAAAAGAAATGAGGATTTTTAGTTGGAATATAAGGGGACTAAATAGTCTTCTTAAAGTTGATCTAGTTAGGAATTTTGTTAGAGAACAAAAGCCAGACCTCCTTCTACTTCAAGAAACTAAAATGAGCAAGGAGAAAGCTGAACAGATCAAAGAATTTAAAAATTACACCTTTAAAGCTAGTAGCTCTGAAGGAGCTTCGGGAGGTACTGTGATATTATGGAAAAAAATATTTTTGCTGGTTCTATTTTGATGGAAAGTAAAAAAATTTTGGCGGTTAAATTAACTAATGTTGACCAAAAGGAAAGTTGGTATGTTGTAAATATTTATGCTCCTAATATCAGGAATGAAAGGAAAAAGGTATGGGAAACTCTCTCAAAGCTCAGAAGGAAAGTTCACTATGGGCGATGGATTATAATGGGAGACTTTAACGTCCCTCTCTATGATTACGAGAAAATGGGTGGTAATACTATTCAAATGGAAGGGAGAATTGATCTCATGGAGTTTATAAGCAAAGAAGGTTTAATGGATGTGGAGTTGCAAGGATTCAGTATACCTGGAGCAACAAGAGACTGAACAAGGAATGTATACAGGCCAAGCTTGATAGGGCCCTCATCTCCCCAGACTGGATAAAAGACTATACCTGTAAGTTGGAAGCATGCCACAGAATAGGCTCAGATCATTTCCCTCTAATATTCTCAGCAGACAAACTGAACCAAAAAAAGAATCATCCATTTAGATTTGAAAAGATGTGGCTGCAGCATCCACAGTTTGAAGGCAAAATAAAAGAGTGGTGGAATATCTCTATAGAGGGATCAGCTCTCTTCCGAGTTGTGTCCAAACTCAAAAATGTTAAAAAGGAAGTTAAGAAATGGAATAAGGACTGTTTTGGAAATATTTTTGCGGAAAAGAAGACCATCAAGGAGAATATCAGAAGAATACAGGAAAAAATCCAGCAAGATGGATGTACTTCAGAATCCCTAAGAGAAGAAGTGAACAATTGGTACAGTACCAAGACATAATAACTAAGGAGGAAATTTATTGGAGACAAAGATCAAGGGTGCAATGGTTGAAAGAAGGAGATAAAAATACTAAGTTTTTCCACCTCTCCACTTTGAAACATAGAGTGAAAACACATATTCATCATTTGAAAAAAAGAGTTCAGAAGATAACAGAGGAAAAGGAAATTAAGGAGGAAATGATTTCATTTTTTTATCCCTGATGAAGGCAGATAGAAACATCAACTTGAAAAGTCAGGCTGATATTCTACGAGTGATTCCTCCATTGATCTCAAAGGAGCAGAATAATATGTTATGTTCTATACCTAAGGAGGAGGAAATCTTTAAAGCTGTTAGATCTCTTGGAGGAGAAAAAGCTCCTGGACTAGATGGTTTCCCCATGTTCTTTTTTCAAAAGATCTAGAAATTTATAGGAAAGGATGTCAGTAATGCGGTGAAGGAGTTTTTTGGAGCTAAACAGATGCTGAAGGAAATTAATGCCACTTTTCTATGCCTTATTCTGAAGAAAGCAGGTGTGGATAGCCCTGATCAGTTCAGGCCGATAAGTTTGTGTAACTCTCTCTATAAGATAATCTCCAAAGTTCTTATGACCAGACTAATCCAAGTGATCCCTTCGATAATTGCTGATCAGCAAAATGGATTCATTCCTGGCAGACAAATCCTCAACTCAGTTATAATGGCGCATGAGAATATTCACTCACTACTCAAATCCAACACTAAGGGGTTCTTAATGAAAGTGGACATAGCAAAAGCATATGACAGGGTGGATTGGTACTTCCTTTCTAAAAGCCTTATTGCCTTTGGCTTTGAACAAAGAATGGTTGATATTATCAAATAGTTGATATCTACTACTTCTATAGCCGTGTTGGTAAATGGGAGCTCGTCTCATTTTTTCAATCCGTCTAGGGGATTAAGACAAGGGGATCCTATATCCCCTATTCTGTTTATTATCATGGCAAATAGTATGGGGCGATACCTTGGGGACTTGGTTCATAGAGGCCAGTTTAAAGGTCTGAGACCCTCTTCACATCCTTTAACTTGCTCCCATGTTCAATTTGTGGACGATACTATCTTAATGGGACAGTCTGAAGTAACTGAAGCAAGAATTCTTAAGGAAGCAATTAATCTATACACATCTGCCTTAGGACAACTGATAAACTGGAATAAAAGTGTAGTTTTCTTTACTAATACCCCTGATTATAGACAGAACAAAATTGCTAGAATTCTTGATTGCTCCATAGGCTCTTTTCCTTCCATATACCTTGGTCTCCCTCTTGGATTGAAAGCCCCTGAAGCTTTTTTGGAAGGTCTTATTAATAAAGTTAGTAAGAAGTTAGCGGGATGGAAAGGTTGTCTTCTTAGCCAAGGAGGAAAGCTAACTCTCCTCAAAGCTAGTCTTCAAAGCATACCTACGTATGCTTTGAGTCTTTTCAAAATCCCATCTAAATTTGCTGAAGCAATTGAAAAAATTCAAAGAAACTTTCTTTGGTCAGGTTCTGAGGAGAAAAGGAGAATGCCTCTTATTGCATGGGATAACATTTGCAAACCGGTCAAGGATGGTGGACTTGGTATAAGGAAAATAAGAAGTATGAACACTGCCCTTTTAGCTAAACAGGGATGGAGGGTCTATCAGGAAAATAAAGAATGGAGCAAAATATGGAAGCATAAGTATTTATTTAAGGCATAGTCACTTCATGACTTCTTTACTACTCCAGATATTTCTCATCCATCTGCTATTTGGGGGGCAGTCCAGGGAACAAAAAATGTTCTTGAAGAAGGAAGTTCATGGAAAGTAGGTAATGGTAAAAAGGTGAAATTCTGGGAAGATATTTGGTTAAGAGGTAAACCCTTACAGGAAGGAATCCAAGATAAAGATGTTATAGAAAGATGTAAAAAAAGAGTGGGCATAACGGTTAACCAATACTGGTAGAGCAACACTTGGGTAAACCTCACTGACTATGATCAAGATCTCAAGGATATTCAATTATCCCTAAATGCTATATCTCTATATCCTAATCAAGAAGATAAAATTGTTTGGTACTAGGAGCCAAGTGGACAGTTTAAAGTCTCTTCCATGTTCATCTCCAAGGGAAATGGTAGAAAACCATTATGGACAAGAGCCTGGATAAAGGGGCTCATTCCTAAAATCAAGTTCTTTTTCTGGACCCTTCTCCAAAACAAAATTTTGACTCTGGATAATTTACAGAAACGCAGAATCAATATTGTTAACAGGTGTATTCTGTGTAAGAGAGACCTTAAAGATAGAGATCATCTGTTTGTGAATTGTTCCTTCACTTAGCTTGTTTGGAAGGAGGTTCTCAATCTGTGGGGCATTACATGGATTCACCACAAAAATGTTGAACTGTCTCTCAAAAGCTGGTATTGCCCTTCAAAGAATCCTGAAGTTCTCTTCTTATGGAAAATTAATCTTCCCCATATCTGGTGGGGAATATGGAAGGAAAGAAATAATCAAATATTTAGAAACAAAGAGCTCCCTGGATGGGTGGTAGGACAAAACATCATTAGAGCTCTAAAGGAAAAAATTTCTTCTCAAAAAAATCCAAGTTCTAATCTCAATGTGGATAATCCCCTGAGGATAGATTTTATTCTTGGTAAACCTGATAACCCCAGATCAGGTGCTACTTGGATCAGTCCACCTCAAGGTTGGATTAAAGGTAACTTCGATGGAGCAGCAAAAGGGAACCCAGGGAATGCTGGTTGTGGTGGTGTTCTGAGAAACCATGTGGGTATGGTTATTGATGCTATCACAATTCCCATTGGTATATCTAACTGGCACATTGCCGAAGCTACAACCGCCCTCCAGACCCTTAAACTAGCTGTGGATTTGGGATATTCCAAATTGTGGCTTGAAGGGGACTCTTTGAATGTTATAAATAGCCTTAATAATAAGAATACTGCGTCTTGGACCATAGAGGATAAGGTAAAGGAGATGAAAACTCTTTTGAATAAATTTGAAGAAATAAAAATCACCCACACCTATCGTGAAGGCAATGGTGTTGCAGATTGGCTTGCTAACTGTGCTGTCCGGGAAGGTCAAAAAGTGAGGTGGGATGAAACCTTAGAAAGGAACATGGATTTAAGGGCGATCATTCTTCTCGATGCCACACATGCGAAAGAAGGTAAGATTGGAGTGTAATAAAAACATAATGAGTAGGAGGAGTGGCAGCACGGGGAAAGGAACTCAATTATTAAAGAGTAAGGTCCTCAAGAGGGAGAAGCAGATCCTGAAAATCCACAAACAAAGTCGATGTCCCAATCAATTTGACAGTAGGAGGATCCAGGTTAATATCCACAGTAATTGGGTTTCAAAGAAAATGAGTATGGCATGTGAAAGAAAGGGAGAACCCTGTAAACAGGAGCCCAAGAGCTATGCAGAATGGAGAGAGAAACATCAAGTCTGGAGAATTCTACAGAAAGGAAAAGTGGTGAGCTACATGGAAAGACTCCACAGCTCTAAACCACATATCACGATGGCCTTTTTCAAAAATTGGTTTGATGATAGGGTCACCTTGCATGGAATAACTGTAAACTTAACAGAGGATTTTCTTGCTGAGGTTACAAAGTTGCCAATGGATGGACTCAAATTTTCCAAGCAGACCAGCATTTCAAATGAGGCATTTTGTAAGTTCCCCAAAATGGATGAAGAGGAGCAGAAGCTGGTCAAAAATGGGGATTTCTATGAGCTGGACCAGATTAAAGGGATATGGAGGGACGTCCTAAGTTGTATAAGGGAGTAAGTACTTCATCCTGGACGAAAGAAGAAAATGAGTACATAAGTTCCATTTTGTCTTCCTCAACCACTTTAGGCATAAGGTTAGCTTGTCTTTTCCTTTCTATCTTTGCTACTCCCTGATCCAAAGCCTACATGCTCATAGGAAAAAGGATATGCGCCCTATTCTCCACAAAGGCCTTATTCTGCTTATTGAAGGCTATTGCAAGAATAGGGCACTGGTTAAGTATCCCAAATAGGGGAAAGATAAGTTGATAGGAAATAAAAAGAATGAAAATGTAAGTAGGAGAGGCAAAATTAAGACCCCTAGTCCTAATAAACAGATTGTATAAGAAGAAAGGGGTCGGGAGAGAATTGAATAACCTGAGGAGGAAAAACCAGAGGAGGAAGAAGGAACTGAGAGCTGGGACACCAAATCTAGTAATGATGAAGAAGGATCTGAGGAAATTGAAAAAGATAACATCAATACACAAGAGGATTCTGCTATCAAAACAGAAGAGACGGAGGAAAACCAAAAAGCGTCAGAGGATGAATATGTCCAGGAAGATCCTGTTGAGGACCCAACTTCTAAGAATGAAAAGGAAATTTCTGTCCAGGATGATATTCAAAATATGGATATGGAAATTCAAACTGGAATCAATGAGCGGGAATAGAAGAGTCAAGAAGACTTCTTTGAAGAAGCAAGGAATAGCCCCAATAAAAAGTCTGAGGATTGGAGAGGGAAGAATCAGAAAGATGAAACACACACTCCTATGACCTGGGTTAACTGTAAAGCTGAGTCTTCTTCCCAATTTGATTCTTGGTTGTGTAGGGAGATCATTGATCTCAAGAGAAAATTGGAAACTTTGGAAGATTCTCTGAAAGCTGCTTGGAACAAAGTAAACAACATGGAAAATCAGCTAAGCGAGATCCCTGTCAAGCTCAAAGCTTATGAAAACAACCTCTGGGAACTAATAAAGGACAACAAAAAGAAAATGGAGGAAGTAACATCCAACATTTGTGCATCTGCTATCAATATAGGTAAACGATCCAATGAGGAGACCAAAGCACTAGAGGGTCCCAGCAAAAGGACAAGGCAAAGCTCCAGAAAGAAAGATACACAAAAAGGAGCTTTGCTGGAGGCTACCACTCAGGAAACTGTTTTGAAAGGAAAAGAAGCCATGAACTTGATACTGGAACTGGATGAATAATCTAGTCCTTCTTGTTGGTTTAGAAACTGGTACTGATCTTTGTTCCCCTTTTGTTATCTTTTGTATGTTGTGCTTTTCTGTTTCTGGGTTTTGACCGGTTGCGTCTCTAATGGTTTCAGGTCCATTTAAAACCTGTTTTTTCTACTTCATTATAGTGTTTTTTAGGCATTGCCTGTGGGCTTAGACGTTCTTTATTTTTCTCTCTGTTACAGGGTTTTGGGGCCCCTTCAAAACCTATTTTTACCTCAATCTAAAACAATGTAGGTATGACTAGGTATGAATTTGTGGATTACCCCCAAAGTCCCCAAGAATGGCATGATTTTTGACTGATCAATAGGGTCTCATATCTATAATTACTATAATTTTTATAGGATTGATATCAATTCCACATTTTGAGATAATGAAACCTAGGAGTTTGCCACTAATATTTACAAGCACACATTTTTAAGGATTGAGTATTACATTATTTTCAATCAAGCATGTAAGGATAGTGAATATAACCTCAAGGTGGTCTGTTATCATTATGGGTTTTTTGAGAAGATCATAAACATATAATGAATGACATTGATGAAAAAATGGGTCATATACCTCTAATAGTTTGACCCAACATTTTAAAGACCTAAGGGCATGAAAACATAGAAATATTTTCCCCATGGCATGGTAAATGAGGTCTTGCTTTAGTCTTCTTTAGAAATATGAATATGGTTATATACTAAGAATTGATCCATGAGAGATATAAACTCTTAACTAGATGTAGTGTCAACTATTATGCTAATAGAATGTAAATGAAAATAATATTTTTGACATGATTTATTGATATCTTTAAATTTTATGCATATCTTAATTTTACTATTCTTCTTTAGAATGGGGATGAAGTTAGACAACCACTTAGTGTCATCTATGGGTTTAATAAACCCCATTTTTAAATTTTTGATGAAATTTTCCTTGAAAATTAATGTAACTTTAGTCTAACTATCTTGATCTTTTTTTATAATATTTGCATAAGGCGTAGATACTACATTGTCGATAACCACTTAAAATTGGATTCTCATTATGTATGTAGAGGAGAAGATAAATTATTTGGAGAATTAAATAAGCATTTTATTTTGGTCTTATACGTCTTAAGGTGAGAGTGAAGATTCAAACTTGAGCTTTTTGGGGTGATTCTCAATTACAATGTTAATATTTATGGTTCCCTCTTTGAGGGAATCATTCCATTCCTTAGGTTTTTTAGGGGTGGGATGGAGATCAAAATCTTCATCATATTCATAGAAAACATCATTTTCCTCAAAATAATAACCAAAGTCCTTGATCTTAAAATATGAGTCATAATAATCCATTATGAGGGTAGATAAGGTGTAACATGTGAGGTAAAAAATCTTCTTTTGATGTGATGATGGGAGGTGATCATAAGCTTGCATAAATTATAAGATGGCCTCATCATATTTCACAAAGTCTTGGATAAGAGGGATACATTTCTCTTAAATATGGGCTAGATTAGTTGTTTTCAAACTTACTAATATTTCACAATATTTTTCTAATGGTATCTTATATGTATGCATGGATAAAAACTAAAGATTTAAAACTAATGGTATATTCTTTTTCTAATCATATATTCTATGTATGAAGGCATCAACGTTTTAAAACTATTTTTAAAAAACTCTCTTGGCACCATTGTATGTTGTAACATCCTTTATAAATCTTAAGATTATTTTTTTGACTCAAAAAATTAATATTGAGGTTGTCTTTGGCATCAACATTCCAATTCAAGGTGATTCCCAAGGTTTCAAGCTAATTGGTCTCATGTACATACTACTGTGATGTTTTAAACTTATACCTATTTGATATTACAGCCCAAAGATATTTTAAAAATTAGTATTAAAATTTTAATATATAATTTATATATTAATTCACTATTTACATGCAAAATCAAAAGGCCCCCAACTAAGTCACCTTTTACTAAAACCAGTAAATTATTTTGAAAAGTTTTTAACTTTGTTATTTACATGCATCATGAGCACCAAAAGGAGGAATGTTATGATGGAAATTATGTGTGTTGAAAGATGAGAAGTATCAATTTTTCAATCATAAACCAATTAATTTATTTTGTTCATGCACTAATTTATTTTTAAAATAATTTATATAATATTTATGTGTGTGTGTGTGTGTGTGTGTGTGTGTGTGTGTGTGTGTGTGTGTGTGTGTGTGTGTGTGTGTGTGTGTGTGTGTGTGTGTGTGTGTGTGTGTGTGTGTGTGTGTGTGTGTGTGTGTGTGTGTATTTATGTATATAAATTAGTTTAAAATGGTTTAAAAATAAATTAGTGCATTTAATAATCTATGAGATGGGTTGGTAGTTGTCTTTTTGATAAAAAATTTGCAAAGGGGAGGTCAATGGTTCAAAACTCATTACCTATAATTATTTTGGGTCAAATTGATTTAGTTAAATTATTTTTTGGTCAAATTCATAATTATAAAATCATTTTTGTTTTGTGTGCAAAGTAACTCATGTGTAAAAACCTATTCTAGTTTAAATTATTTTTGACAACTACTTTAAATAATAATTTGCTATACAAGGTCATGTGACTAGTCATTTCCTAGGATTTGACACATTATAGATGCATTGGTGTGGTCCATTGTTTGTTTTTAAACTTCTTAATATAGTTTTTGTAACTTTTTAAATCATAGTTTTTGAATAGTTGTTCCTTTTGTGACAATTTAGTGAAAAAATTTCACATTGTTTCACATAGATTTTAACAATTATTATTTGTTTAAACTATTAAATTTACTTTATTATCAAATAGAGTATAAATTCACATTTAAAAATTTTAGTTTAAAGATTTTTTAGTGTTGTAGTGTCCAATTTAAGGGGAAGTTATAGATTTGCCTAACTTCATGCTCGTTAAATCTTAAATGCTTAATGGATCTAACTATAATATATGAAAAATACACATTAAATTAGAACTTATGGTCTAAAATATATGAAACATAGTTATTGGTAGAAAAATCCTATCAGGATGACATGTTATACCTAGGCTTACAAATGTGTTTCGATAGAAATTGCAAGAAGCCATGTCAATTATTTTGAAGAGTGTTAAATATGATTTTCTACTCCATATTAGTAATCAAGAATCTCCCAATGATGCCTATAAATTCCATGAGTATATGAATGAAGGCAATCATCTCTCTAAGATAATTAAGCTTAATATTGAATTACTAACTACACCTATGAAAGGTGATGGAAAAGTTGTTTATTTTCTTGTTAAGATCAAAAACATTAAATCTAAATTACATATTTATGACTATAATATTATTCAATATAAGCTATGTATTTTATTATTCAGATTATTATTCATGAAAATTTTCACAATTTCATTTCTATTCTCAACTCAAAATACCAAATAGAGCAAGATATCCCTGACCTCACTACTCTATTTGCACTTTTGATTTAAGAAGAGTAAGTGATGTCAAATTTTGTTTATAAAGAGAAAGCCACTTAATCACTTCTCTCTATAAATCATGTTTATAATAATAATAATAATAATAATAATAATAATAATAATAATAATAATAATAATAATAATAATAATAATAATAATAATAATAATAATAATAATAATAATAATAATAATAATAATAATAATAATAATAATAATAACAATAATAATAATAATAATAATTCTTTAAATGGGAAAAATGGGAGAAAAAAAATCTAGAAATAAGAATCATAAACCTAAGGTTAAATAGAAATTGCAATATGTGTGGTAAATTTGGTCATATAAGGTAATTTTTTTTATAAAAATAAAGATATATTTAATCATAAAACCTTTAAAAATAATAAAGGGAAGAAATATAACCATAACCATAAGAAGAATCAAAACCATAATTAGAGTAACAATCAGGAATATAATTCTAATGTTATCACTTTATATATTTCCTTGTTTACTTCTAATGAGAATGAATAAATTTTATATAGTGGTGAATTACATCATGTTATTTGATTATCTCATATTTAATATGATTCTAGAGATAATTCAAAAAATATTTACCTTGAAGATAATTCATTTGTAGAAGCTCCTAACCAAGGAAAAGTATATTTTGAAAATGTTGTTATTAAAGATGTTTTCTATGTGCCTAAACTTAAGAAAAAATATTATATTGTTATTAACTTACCAACGATAATCAAATTGTAACTTTACATAAGGATAAATATTCTAATATAAATCAATCTAGTTCCTCGATTGTTGAAGGTGTTTAGTATAATGGCTTATACATATTACTTCTTTTGCATGTTGTCTTTCATCACATCATTAGAATGAATCACAATCATGGCATGAAATATTAGTAGATGTTAATTTTATAAATTTATATGATATGTATTATCATAATATTTTTGTTTGTATTCCTTCTATTTCATCTCATTATGAAGCTTGTGAAGGATACTTATGCTGTAAGCAACAACCTAACCCCTTTCACAAGAATCATGATACAAATTCCTCACATCCTTTAGAGTTAATTCATAGTGATGTTATAGGAACCATTTAAGTTACATATATTAATGGTTATTTATATTATTTTATTTTATTTATGATCATAATAGGATAATTCAGTTGTATTTTATAAATAAAAAAATCAAGTATTACCTAAATTTAAAGAATTTAAAGTTCTTGAAAATGTTTCTAATTTTTATATTAAGAGATTAAAATTTGATAATGGTGGTGATAATATTAGTGAATAGTTTGATTATTTTTTCATTATTTATGGTATTCAAATTTAATTAACAACTCCCTATTCCCCATAATAAAATGGTATTGTTGAAAGGAAAAACTGCACCATTATTGAAATGGCTAGAACAATGTGACTACAAAGACTCATGGGCTCATAAAAAAGACTAATATAGGAAATTAAGGGAATCACCCCAAAGTATAACCAAAAATAAATAATAATATGTGATGACTCATCATTGAGGATAAACAAAGGGTGAGAGATGTATAACTAATTTTTAATTTGCATAAGATTATTTTCTAATAGGGTATTTTTTTGAATGTTCTTATCCCTAAATATTTTCCCCATACAACTAGTAAGATTAAATGGATCATTACCAAGGAAAAATATAGGTGGACAAGGTTATATAGTTCAATCATGCTAAGGTTTTTGATTATATGGAACCGTAAAGGGGGTTTTATCATGGACAAGCTTCTAGACTAAGATGTAGGCTAGAATTTCTAAGTTTGTAATTAAGTGTATGTGATTGAGGTGTAAAATACTTGTAAGAAATTAAAAAAGAATCTTATGTTATGCTAATTTTGAGAGTATATTTCAAAATTAAATAGGGTAATAGGAAAATGTGATGCATATAAATTTAAATTTTTTTGTCATATGAACTTGTAGCTAAACAACTATCTTAATAAATACGCAAAATGCAAGAAAACAACAAAAAATAGTTTTTTATTAATGAAAATATGGACATTTATACTGAAATATCTATATTAAATAACATTTAAATGATAAATAGTTCATAGATTCATATAACTCCTTACACTTTAAGGTACATAAAAAAACTTCATTTTGGAAGTTTTTTATTATCAAATATGGGCCTAACCAATTAGGTTTGAATTTTTGAAATTCTCCTTTCTTTCTATTGATTATGTTATCAAATATTAAGATAAGGTATACAACTTGGATATGGAGTTTATGAACATTATTATTACAATACTAACACATTAAATCCATGTAAGTGACATTATTTTGTGTGGATGCAAGCCAATACTCATCTAAACTTTTTAGCTTAGGTGTATGTTTCTATACTCTTCATGATCTAGGAGACCTTGAAGAGAAAAATGAATGTTTGGGACTTATACCTCAATTGGAAATATATTTATCTTTAAAAACAAGGGAATTGGAGGTATCCATAGTGGGTATCTAAATTTTCATCCTATAAGCTTGCAATACAGGGTACAACAGAAACCCCCTTATATTGTCTTGTATGGTCTTGACCAATATTGATTTTAAAGCTTTGTTTATGAACTCAACATGAATTTTGGTGTGTGGGTAGTAAAAAGAGGTCATGTGATGAAATATAGAGAATTTATTACATATATCATGAACCTTAAGGTTCTTAAAGGGGAATCCATTATCAATGATAATGATTTATAGAACCCTAATCATATACATGATCTAATTTTAGATGAATGTCAAAACTACCAATATATTTATAATAGTTAAGGGAATTAATTCCACACACTTGGTAAAATAATCAATAAACATGATAAATAAATGGTGTCCATTAGAATAAGTGGGAGAAATATTGACAACTAATTATAACTCCCAAGTGGAGAAGGATAATGGTATAATAAAGAGCTAAAGTTCCTATAAAGGAATGTGAATCTCATGGGAAAAATGTTGGAACTTATCACACTTCATTATGTAATATATATCATCTTGCTTTAAGGTAGGAAAACAATATTTCATATTGTGTATATTTTAAGAGGTTATATCACCACTGAAGTATCCACCAAAAACACCTCTATGACATTGGAAAATGAATTTATTAGACTCTTCTTGTTCAACACATCTAAGAGGAATGCCATTAGAAGACCTATGATACAAAACATGCTAAATAATCAAATATGTAGATGAAATTATTTGAAGACATCACCTCTATTTTGAGTTATCACCTTTGGGATAACTATGATAAAATACTAAATTTTTATGTAGGTGTACCACAGATAATAAGTAACCATGGGATTTTATATGTAGAAATAACTTTTTTTAGAAAGTCAGTGTTAACAAAATCACCAAATTTTGAAGGGGATTATGCCAAGAAATCAAATGATTTGTACTTTGATATAATTTTGGTTGACATAGGTTAGATCAATTTTTCTCAAAAGAGTGATGAAATGACTTTTAATGATAGGGATGGTTTGGTCAATAACATATGAAGGGATTGGGATCTCATAATGATTGTTGTTTATTAATTGATCATATAATACATCAATAATTTAGTTGTAAAATATATATGTAACCACTCTTTTTCTTCTTAAGTATATCATATCTTGTATTTTAAAATAGTGTGGCTAATGAAAAATATGGATCTATATTTTCCATTCCTAGACTCTTGGGGAAACCATAGGAAAGGGATACCTTTGTTTCCTTAAAATAAATTATGAGAAGACTATCATAATTAGGTTCCTTATGAGTTGAAAGAGTCATAATCAAGAATTATACTACCTCAAATTCATATTTATAATCATGAGTTAAATTTAGATGACTCTCATTATTAAGAAAATGATTGATAGAATGAACAATGTAGCTAGGAATAGGTATAGATCTGTGGATTGACCCCAACTTCCCCCAAAAAGACATGATTCTTGACTCATCAGTGGGTGGTCATGTCTTTAATTACTATAATTTTGGTAGGATTGATATCAATCCCACATTTTAATACAATGAAGTAACTTTAAACACAAATTTATTAGGATTAAAAATGACATTATTTTTTATCAAACATGTCAAGATAGTGTGTATAACCTCAAGGTGGTCTCTTATCATTATATTTTTTTTGAGAATATAATAAACATATCACTCCACCATATTATGAATGATATTGAGGAAAATATGGTTCATATCCATATGATAGGTTACCCCAACATTTTAAAGGCTAAAAGGCATGGAAACATAACAAAACATTCCACATGTCATGGTAAAAGAGGTATTGCTTTGGTCTTATTTAGAAATGTGAATATGATTATATCTTGAGAAGCCATCTATAAGAGATAGAAACTCATAACCGAATGTAGTGTCAACAATTATGTCAATAGAAAGTAAATGAAAATAATATTTTTTAAATGATTAATCGATATCTTTAAAGTCTATGCATATATTAATTTTATCATTCTTATTGAGAATAGGGATGAAGTCAAAAAACCACTTGGTGTAGTGTATGGATTTAGTGAACCTAATTTTTAAAAGTTTGATGAATTTTTCCTTGACCATCAATGAAAATTTGGTTTCAATTGGCTTGAGAATTTAATTGACAAGATTTGCATAAGTCATAGTGATTAAATTATGGATAACCACTTTACATTGGATTCTCATCATGTTTTTAGAGGAAAAGATAAATTATTTGGAAAATTCAATAAGAAATTTCTTGTGGTGTTATACCTCTTAAGGTGAGAGTAAAGATCCAAAATTGAAGATTTTATGATTCTCCTTAGTTCCAATGTTAATTTCGATTGGGCCCTCTATGAGGGAAGCATTCTCTTTCATAAATTCTTTAGGGTAGTAGGAAAATAAAAATCCTCATCATCTTCTTTGAAAACATAGTGTTCCTCCTCATAATTTTCATAGTCCTCAATCTTACAATATGAGTCATAATAATCCATATTGAGGGTAGACAAGGTGTAACATGTGAGGAAAAAAAATCTTATGATATGATGATGGGAGGTGATTGTATGTTTATAGAAATTATAAGATGCACTCATCATATTTCACAAAGCCTAGGATGAGATGGGTAGATTTATCTTCAATGTGGGATATATTTGTTTTTTTGAAACTTCCTATTATAATTTATAAAACTTTCTAAATTATAGTGTTTAAAAAATTTCCCCTTGTGTGACACTTAATTTCATGAAATTTGTCACAATTTTTTCACATTTTTTCACATAAATTTGAATAATTATTATTTGTTTACACTATAAATTTGATTTATTATCAAATATAGTACAAATTCACATTAAAAAATATTGTTTTAAATTTATTTTAGTTTCATAGTGTCCAATTTAAATGGAAGTTATGGTTTTAGATAAATTCATGCTTGATAAATCTCAAATGATTAATAGGTCTAACTATAATATATGGAAAACATACATTAATAAGAATTTATGTCTCAAAATCTATGGAACATTTTTTTTGGGATAAAATAACCCCCATTAGGATGACATGTTACACCTAAGATTACAAATGCATTTCAATAAAAATCATAATAATCCATGTAGATTATTTTGAGGATTTTTAAATATGATTTCCAACTCCATATCAACAATAAAGAGTCTCTCAGTGATGCATGGAAAATCCTTGAGTCTATGCATGAGGGAAATCATCTCTTTAATATAATTAAGCTTATTATTGAATTACTAACTACAACTATGAAAGGTGATGAAAAAGTTAATAATTTTCTTACTAAAATAAAAAACACAAAATCTTGGTTTGATGGTTTTGAATATAATATTATTCAATATAATATTTTGTATTCCATTATTCAACTTAATATTAATAAAATGTTTCACAAGTTCATTTCCATTCTTAACTCAAAATACCAAACATATCAAAATATCCCTAACCTCACTAATCTATCTTCACTTCTAATTAAGGAAGAGAAAGTGATGTCAAATTTTGATTCTAAATATCTCAAGCACTTCTTTCTCTTAATAATGTTTATGAGAACAATAAGAACTAAAAATATTATCACATCTTGCTTCACTCTACAAAAATCTACTTAAGTAATAGTAGGGATTATGGAACTAATGATTTATAGATATAAATTTTATGTTTGATATAGATATGTATGTTATATTATTTGATAGCCATATTTTTTGTTTTGTGATAAATTATTATGTTGGATAAAATTTTCAATGGTTTACACTATGTTATATGATCATGTTGACTATGGTTTCATTGTATATGTTTTGTATTACAATAGTTTATTGATGTTTATATATTATAATTATATGATTAATTGTTATAATATTGAGATAGCTACCCTTTTTTTATTGAGGTGGTTGCAAGAATGTTCTACCCTCATAAGTGGCACAAATGGAGAGTATCATCAGAGAGGGGTTTACATATAGCAAATTGGGGGATTGAGAGAACTGAATTGAACCAACACATACCACATTATTATTTTCTTCGGTGAAATTAATATTAATCAATATTTTGATAAAATTATAAATATTACTTGTATTATTTTCCATTTTAATGAATCAATCATATTTTCATTGACTGGGTACAACACTTATTTTGATTAACATAGTATGTGAAGTCTATAATTAACTAGTGTTTCTTAAAATATTTATAGGAACTATATTGTGTTAACCTCAAATGAATTCAAATTAGTATTTTTTAACCCTAATTTTGAAAAGAGGATATCATACTTGGGTAGATAGGATTAAGGATATATAAATGATAGGGTATAAGGGTAAATAGTAGATCTACAACAAACCAATTAATGTGTTAAACCCAAATATACCATATGCTAAATTTATAAAATTAAGATAGGATATTAATGGAAAGTAAAACTAAGATAGATATATAAATGACATAAAATAAAGTAATTAATTATTTTTCATGCCAATATAATGTTATATTTTTATATGTAGGAAGCAAGCAAGAAGATAGTTTAAGATCTAGTTAGTACCTATGGATATTTAGATAGTTGTGTCAGCCTGGGATATTTTTATCTATACCAGTGTCTAATTTGATGCTAGTTTCATGTATATAATATTAAAAAAAATAAGATGTGACCACATGGATGCTTCTAGGTTTGGCTTCAACATTGTTATGATAAATTCATATATGGGTCATGGACTATCACTCCTAGTGAAATGGCAAAACCCTAGATTTACATATTCAATATGACCTTGGGAAAAATGGGTTAGTGGGCACATGGTGTCAAGCTTACCTATAATGAACCTATTGTCAAAGACCACTGCTTACATATACAATAATCCATAAGAGATCCTTAGACTCATGTAAGTATCCCCTATGTGTTGGCTTGTGTGTGAATCATGCAATGTTTTTAAAGTAAGTACAATAGTGACCTAGCTTGTAACTTGGAAAATATGAACTTATGAATACTCCTTTAGTACTTTAAACTTGTAGTTGGGTTATTCCTTTGACTAATATCAAAATATGGTATAATAGGAAATATTTAGGCAACTTGAGTGCTCTTTTGGTCTAATCACTAGGTTTCATAAGTGAGGAATGAATGAGGGTTGATGTTGTATTTATACCAATACTATCAAGAGATAAATCACATTAAAGTACTGAGGCTAACTATTTTGTTATGTTTCTTTTGAAAATTAGATGACTTGATGGAATTTGACACTTGCATTAGGATAGGATATTAACATTGATGCTATTATATGTCCCATACATTAGTGTCCAAGGAGAAAGAGAGTATGCACAAGCTCAAAACTTTCAAAGGTATAAGATAAGTAGTTTTTAAGCATTCTAGACAAGATGGGATGTCTATGTCATAAATATAAGTCTAGTCCAACTAAGATCTATGCCAAGGGGAAAAGTATAGAGTATATTCAAGGATTATGGAAGTAAGGTATGTGTATAACTTAGAGGAACAATTGGGGTGTTAATTTTTCCAATTGTACAAGATTGAGGTGATACATAATCACAAAATAATCTAGTAATGAAACTACTTGTTTAAATTTAAAGAATAAATACCTAGGTGTGTATACACACCTTGTATTTCCTTGAGTTGAATTTGAGTAATTTTTTGGTGAATAACCTAAAACCAAGAACATGTTATAATAAATGATCACTTCATATAATCCAAGTAAAAAATTACTTGAAATATATTAAAATTAAAAGAGAAGGGTTTAGGAGTACACCTGTGTGTCAATGTAACCACCTTGACTATTGGCAAGTTATTTTTTTAAGATTTATAATTATAAGGATTTGGAACCAATATTAGGATAAATATAAATAAATATTTAAAGTTCATATATCAAATGAGATAGGAGAGAGATATAAGTTATAAGGAACATGTCCCCAACTAGCAATTGAGATAAGCTCAACCATGAAACCAAATGATACTCATAACTTGATGAGTTTGTATGATCAAGCACAAAGCTAAAAAATTGGCAAGACTAAGTGATTTTATCACCTAAACCATGTCAAAATGTGAACAAAATAATTCAATAGATTGGCTCACTAAAGTTCATAAAAGTATGTGTAGTATCAATACAATACATGCAATAGTTTTAGAATATACATTTGACTTGGATTTTGAAATATTAGGAACATATTTCATATAATATCCACATTAGATTTTTCTCATGATTAAATTATGTGTAACAATGGTACCACATATATAATTATACCACAAATGTGTATCATAATCATATAATTGTGTGCTTTGGCCAATTCAAAAAACTATGTACGTGTGGAGGACATGCTTACAGAGCATTCCCCCACTATATATGGATAATTATGAAAATTATATATGTAACAATGTGGAGTAAATGTTTCCAAAAAATTCCCTCATTATAAATTGGAGATGTTGAATACTAAGTTGGTGTGGAAAATATGCTTCCAAAGCATGCTCCCACTAAATTTACGAATCAATATAAGTACCATAATGAATGAATGTGGATAAAATATTTCCCAATCATGCACAAATTTAATATAAAAAATGTGAATGTGTGGAATCCATGTGACATGGCCCCACTTAATCTTTAAATTGGTATAAGTACCAAAAAACTATATGAGTGTGAAGAACATGCTTCCAAAGCATGCCCCTACTGAATCTGAGAAATGTGAAAATTGGAATACATGTCACCATGACATGCCCCAACTAATATACCCCCCATTTTATGTGATGTAAAAATAGTACCTAGTAGTTATCTCACCTCAAAATGGTAAGACAATTGTAAATATGTGAATGTAACCATGTATCATATAGAAAGAAACATGTCTAGGTAAATTTAACATTGAAGTGTATACAACCAATGTGATCATATTTAGGCCTAATATCAATTAAAAAATATCATGGAAATGTATATATATAGTAAAAATAAAATATCAACAAGTAAATAAGAACACAAATAAGAATACTTAAAAGCAAGTCAAAAGGGAATGGTCTAAGGAGAGCAAAAACAAGGGGCATGTTCAAATGCCAAAAAATAAAATGGACATAACTTAGTCAAATGTCCAAAAAATAAAACAATGACATATTCAAATGTAATATAACATTAAATGACATATTCAAATGTATAATAATGTAAAACATAGTGATAGGGGCCACATACAATAGACCATATTCAAATACTATAAAAAAATACAACAAAAAGGTAAAACACTCAAGGAAGTGTGTAGAGGAAAAATCATAAGAAAATAACATAAACATGTCATAGTGGACCATGGATCAAATGTGTTATTGAAAACCATCCAATACATAGGTCAAACATGATAGTGTAGAGTGATCATCAAATAATATAACTTGTGTCTATCAAGATCATAGAAGATGGATGCCCCCAAAGTCTAGGTGATGTGAGTAGAGGGAAGGCCCAGTGTGTCATGTATCTATATATTACTATGTATGCATATGTAGGATTAAATTATATGCTAGTTCTCAACATGAAACTAACACATAAATTCCAAGGAGTTAATAAAACATGTAAGTACCAAAAATGTTTTTATATTTTTGAATGTTTTTATTTTGATTTTTTTTGGTATTTTTGAAGGTGACTAAAGATCATAATATGATTCCATCCAATTTATGTTCATATGTATCAACCCCCATTGTGCACCTTAAAACTCAAGTTTGGTCTTTTACTTTGTTTGCATCATGATTGGATAGGTTAAAAAGGGACATAACATGTTCCTCATGTTTTACATGTGTAGTAGAAGATGAAATGCTATCACTTGAAATATGTATTAATTTTCATTCATGAGGAAAATAAATGCCTTGTTGATTTTGGTCAATTTTTTCTTCCGCTTGGTACAGCCAAAGATCCCCAAGTATAAATGCATATGAATATGTGGTAGGCATAACCCAAACTGATGTTTGAATTAATTAAGACCATAAGCAATTAGTATTGTTATGTTTCCCAGAGTCTAAGTGACATTATTTTACAAATCTTGTAAGTTAAAACTAAACTACTAAAAATGTGTTATGTTTCAAGTGGCTTTGGTTTGTGTAGGATAAATAGGTTATGCCAATAATAAGCACCAACCATGTATAAGTTTGTTGTTAAATCTTGGTGATGTTTACACTATTTGATCTATTGTGAAGCTAATTCCTTTGGAAGATCCTAAAATTTAATATTTTGGTCATCAATAAGATCTTGTATCTTATGTTTCAAGGTAAATCATATGTTCATAACATTCCTAGGGCCTTGGTAATAGTCAAAATATGAATTTTCATCATACCCTTTAGATAGAGGTCTATTTACATCAACCTCTATAAGATGAGGGAGAGATATAAGGTGACACTCTATCAACCTTGAGAGTAATGAAACTTAGGACTTAGGTAGAATTGTAAAATGTCTCCTTGGTGCCTTAGATAATATAATATTCTTAGTCTTTTGTAATGGAATAATCTAATTTTATAATAAAGTGATCTCTGATTGTAAATATTGATATTACTTTTGTAACTCATGTAATAGAATTCTCATATTGCTAATGGATCTTTTATGGTTTCACAAGTACAATCCCTAAGAATTTAAGATTGGAAATTCATATATTTACCATAAAGGAATGTTGGAAGGGTTTTATATCTACCCAAATTTATTATAATAGTATGATCCACCTTACCCTTTAAAGAGGGGACAACATGAACCTTGTTATAGGGGTGAAATTTGTGATCCTCCTTTAGTTTTAAAAGTGGAATAAGATCCTATTATACCATTTAAAATGTTCTAAATATCAAAATGAGGATAATATAGGATAGGAATACACATTATAGAGATAAATCCATATTGCACATATATTTATGAGAATCAATGATCAACAACAGGAAAAGAAATTAGAAAAACCTAGATAGTCTAAGGTTTTATGTTTAAAGATTAGGTTGACCAAATGTTTAACACTAATTTGGATAAGATGTTATCCTACTTGTGTAGATAGGGTTAAGGATTTATAAATGATAGGGAATAAGGGTGGATATCAAATCTACAACAGGGTAATTAATGTGTTGAATGGAGATGTACCATATGTTGAATTTATAAAACTAAGATAGGGTATTAATGGAAAGTATATCTTTGCTAGATACATAATAACATAAAAAATTACTTATATGTTTTTGATGATAACATAATGTTGGATCTGGTACATCCAAGAAGTAGGTAGGAAGATAGTTTTGTATCTATTTCCTCTCGCTCTTTGGTTAATTATGTCAGCTTAGGATAATTATATCGATAGTAGTGTTTAAGTTCGATGCTAGTCCCCTATATAGAATATATGATGAAAAAAGATGTGACCACCTGGATGCTTCTATTTTTGGCTTCACCTTCACTCTAGTTTATTTATATCTAGGTCATGAAATACATTCCTAGTGAAATGGAAAAATCTTAGATTTTCATCTTCAATGTGACTTTGGGAAAAAATGGGTTAGTAGGAACACGATGTTGAGTTGACCCACAATGACCCCATTATCAAAGGGCACTACCTACATAGTAAATAATCCATAGGAGGGATTTAAACTCATGTATTTCTCCCCTATGTGTTGGATTTTGTGTGAATCATGCAATGTATGTAAAGCAAGTACAACAATGACCTAGCTTGTAACTTATAAAACATGACCTTATGACTGATCCTTTAGTAATTTAGAACTATAGTTGGTTTTTTACTTTGATTTACATCATAAAAAGGTATAATAGGAAATATTTTGGTAACTTGAGGGCTTCTTAAGTTCTCTTTTGGTTTGCTTTCTAGGTTTCATAGGTGAGGAATGAATGAGGGTTGATATTGTATTTATACCAATCCTATCAGGATATACCTCACATTAAAGAACTTAGATGACCATTGTAATACATTTCATTTTTAAATTTTATGACTTGAGGGCTCTAGACACTTGTGTCAGGGTAGGAAAGTAATGTCAACTCTAATGTTTATCCCAAAAATTAGTGTCTAGGGAGAAGGAGAGTAGGCACATGCTTAAAAAATATAGAGGTATAAGATAAAAACAATTTAATCATTCTAGGTAAGATGGTATGTATGTATCATCAATATAAGGTTGGTTGGACTAAGAGATAGGCCAAAGGACACAATATATAGTAGATGTGAGGTTTGTAGAATCAACACATGTGTAGAATTAAGAGGAATAACCAGGGTCATAAGTTTATCAAGTGTATCAAACTAAGGTGTTACATAATCACAAAATATCATCTACATGTAGAATTTGAGTGTTTATTGCTCCTATTTGATTATTTTTCTTGTTATCCATTTTCAATGGCATCAAGAGGGGGTAAAATAGGGGAAAACACCCAAAATAATTTAATAAAAAAAGAACTTCAAAACTCTAGATTTTTTTTCATTATGTTTATTCATAAATATTATGAAGTTAAAAAAGGAAAAAAAATTAGGTTTTTGGTTGTAGATTTAACTCAACCATTCATAATTATGAAATATCTACATGTGGAAACCATGCCAAAAAATTGGGCATGGAATGTGAGTAAGTAGGCTTGGCATGCAAATCATGTAAAAGTGGAGGTGAGTTCATAATGGGGAACTTATAGGTTAATTGGAGAGTGGATTGGTCATGCAAAACATAGTAGGGTTTTGTAAGATAATAAGAGGAGAGAAAAATATGAGAATGAGAACATGGTAGAGGAAAATAAAGGAGATTTTGGAAAAAGGATAGAGAGGATACCAACATATACGACTAAAATGATAGATATTAGTATAACCAGGTAAGTAAAACTTTGAATTTGTGTATAGATAATGAAAGGGGTTTTATGGTAGTTTTAGACCTATTTTGGAGAAAAAATAATAAATGTTTTACCTAGGTTAATTTAAACCCTATTTATTTATATTTGATGGTAGATGTATTTATGAAAAAAAATTGGGCATCATATTTATAGATTGGAGAAAGAATTTGATTCCATCCCCAGGCCTATAAAAATGATACTAAGATTTTTATTTTTAATAAAGTGAAAGTTATAAACTACCAATATCTTGCTTGTGAGATTACTTCATTGCACACATTTGGTTTTTGTTCAACTTGAGAGGTTATTGTATGGGGTATTATATATGGTGTTAAATTTTGCATGGTATATAAGGAACTCTATACTTTTACTTTGTTCTAAACTATGTATTGGTCTAAATAGTAATAAAATGTTTCTCAAAAACCCACTGAGATACTACATATTTAGGGATTTGTTTTGAGTTGTTAAAATTCATGATATACCTCACACAAAACTAGTTGGAATACTTTAGAGGGATTGGCTATACAAATTTTGTGTTTTGAATAAGAAACAAAATGAGTAAAAGATTTGAATACATCTTGATAAAAGTTTAATCTTGAAACTTGAGAAAGATGTCAGTTATATATAATGTTATTGAAACAATAAAATCCTAAAATGATGTCTTCATTAAGGACTTATTAAATATGTGAAACACTATTCAACGTCATTAGGCAAATTTATATTACCTAAGAGACCTGTATCTATAATTTGTTTTACTAGTTAGCATTATGTAGAGATATTCAATATTGAGCTAACCTACATTAGAGTTATTAGTTACCTCTTGTATTAAATTAAGTGTGCCTACATATATACATACATGCATGCACACATGCATGTATGCACGTGCACACGTGCATGTGCACGCACACACGCACACGCACGCACACACACACACACACACACACACACACACACACACACACACACACACACACACACACACACACACACACACACACACACACACACACACACACACACACACACACACACACACACACACACACACACACACACACACACACACACACACGCACGCACGCACGCACGCACACCCACACGCACACGCACGCACGCACACACACACACACACACACACATTACCATGTGTAAATACATTATCATATTTTTAGATTTGAATGAGTTTTTAATACTTACTTTAGTTTTATGCATAGATGAATGTATATGTATATGTACAAATAAAGATGATTAAATTCATTTATGTATGCAAATTTATCAAACTCAAACATATAATTATCTTATTTCTGATGATTTTAAATAGTTTTAGGTTATAGTGGGAGTTATGGACTAAGTTTTTCAGGTTTTTAAATATATTTAAGTAGTTTTAGGAATTCATTAGATATAATTTAGTTGATTGGAATCAAATAAATATACCAAACAAGGATTTTTTATATACTTGATAAGTATACTTTTAGAGGTTTTAAATATATTTAGTAATATTTTTCTTGAAGACTATAAACTAGTTGAAATGAATGAGTATTGAATTTAGATATTACGTTGTAATCATTTATATTAGAAAAAATATGAGATTTTATCATGCAATAGAACACAATAAATTAATTATATATGAATAGGGGAAGTTTAGATACTTGATTTTGATATGTTCTATTTTGGTTTTTGTTTGACTTAAATGGGTAGATACCTTTAAACCTTATATGATTTAATGTTAATGAAAAAAATTAAGTTTAATAATCAAAGTAAAAATACTCTTGGAGTCTTGTATTTTTAAACATTATGCATGATTTATTTAAATATATTTTATTTTAGGAACTTATACATAATATTATTGATTTTTAAGTTATTGAAAACTGAAATTATCAAATGATGATTGTTTATAACTTTCACTTGTAAATGCCTGAATTGATGAATGATATAATCTATATTGTTGTACCATGATTTATTTATGAGAAATAATTGACATGTTTTGTATGATAATTGGTGATAAATATATGAGTGTGGTTAACTTTGAACTCATAAATATATCCCCTAATATCATCTAGTAGTTATGATTCATTAGTAGGGAGTTTTGTGCGAGTGGAATTGACTTGGATACATATGAGATCTGATTCTATAATGAAAAATTTGGCCAAAGTAATGTTATAACTAAGATAATATCATTCCACTATACTTTTTAACTTTACTGTATATGATGATGTCATATTAGATAAAGGATTGGTTTCATGGTCTATGTGACTATTGCATGTATTAGTGATTGTACGCATATGGGTTCCAGTTAATTTATTGATATCCACATTATTATTATCTACCCCTCTATGAATGAAAGGTCCACTCCTAGTGGGGAGGTGTGTGAGATACTGATGGTCTATGGTTAGGGGTAAATCACTTGGTATATGATTCCCTTTTATTTAGAAATCAACCATTTAGGATCATATTAATGTCTATATAAACATATGGATCATTAAGCCATTACGAGGATCATTTGTACTATTGTACATACTATATTGTATATTTGAATTTGTACTAAAATTTAATATGTAGTATATTATTATTTGATGACTATTTAATACAAACATATCTATGATATTTATGATTAATTCTAAGTTGTGTAATAGGGGTTATATGCTTAATTATATTTGTATTATGGATTATATCAATGATTTGATGTACTTGAATCTTTTAACTATTTATTTTATGAGAATTATTCATCTTATAATCTATTATAGGTTGTTTGAAAACTAAATGGGTCATTTTCTTTAACTATTAGGTTGATAAAAATTTTCATTTATTGCTTTAGATACATTTATTAGTCAAATAATGATTTTATAGATAGTTATGTATGATCCTAAAAGTAAACCATATGGAATTTTTGAAAACAATGGTGTATATTTATGTATCCAAAATGGGGTTTTAAATTTATGGTATCAAATCAATGGTTTTGTGATTGTATGTAGTACATCCACTAACATAAATATATTATCCTAAATTCAATAAGTAAAATGGCATGAGGTAAATCGAGTGGTGAGTGGATTTTAAATTCAAACCCTTAAGTTAATCTTAATCAACCAACAATATAAAAACTTATAAAACTTGATCAAATACACACTGTCATGAATGAGACTAGAGATAGGATTAAAAATATAGAGTGAAAAGTTCATGCACCTGAGGAGGAATATGAACAAGAAGTTCTAAAAGAACACCTTAATAATTAGGAAGAGCCTCATGATTAGGGGCATGATTAAATTAAAAAAGTAGTAACATCTCAAGTAGCTATAGAGCTTTCATGTGATATGAATAAATTGAACCCACCTAAGTTTGATGGTACCATATTAAGAAATGGATCTAAATCTTGGATCACCAAAATATAAAAATACTTCAATATTTGGTATTATTATAAGGTAACTAAGGTTGTTTTGGGATCTTACCAACTAGTTGGTGAAGTAGTTACTTGGTGGGATAATAAAAAGGTTGAGATGAACCTTAATTCTACTACCACCACTTAGTTGTATTTTGTGACTCTTTTTAGATCAAGATGGATACCCTAGTTATACTTTGATAAGAAATTGACAAATTTATAGAATCTAAAGCAAGGGGATTTGTTAATAAATGAATACTATGAGAAATTCACATATCTCTTGGAGTATGTTCCACAATATTATAAAGATGAACATTTATGGATCAACAATTTCATTATGGGATTAAAACCTTAAATTAAATGTGAAGTGGATGTGTATGGACCATCCATTATGTAATAAGTCTTTGAAAAGGTACTTAATCAAGAAAAATAATTGAAATCATTTGTTGGGTCAAATAAAAATTTAAAAATAAATTTAGAAGTTTAAAGACACCCTTCAAGAATAATAACTAGAAATGAAATGGGATTTCCAATAACTGATTTAATAGATAGAATACAAGATTCAATAATGCTTCAAAGAATAGGAAAACTAGAGGTAATTTTAGGGAAGTATTCAAGGGAATTAATCAGGTTGAGATGAAAGGACCAATTGGGAGATGCTTCACATGTGGAGGAAACCATTATGCTAAGGATTGTCTTCAGTGGAAGATAAATGGTAGAAATAAGAATTCATCTACATATACATCAAAATAGGAAACCTTTCAGTAATGAATTCACATAATAGTTGATAGTTTTTAAGTGGAATTTTAAGCCTATCCAATTAAATTATCATGTACTTTTTTTGGAAAATATATTTCTATTTTGATAGATATAAGATCTATTGAATGTTTTATCCCTCATAGAATGTTAAGTAAATTATCTAGGAAAGTTGGTTTTATGTCAAATGTTTGGTTAGTTTAATATGATAATAAATATAAGATCCAGGTTTATAGATGTATTTTGTAGTTTAAAAAATAGTTTCCACAATTTACTATAGTTTTTAATATTTATGCAACACTAATAGGGTCAAAAGTTGTGATCCTAGGAGTGAATTGGCTCTCTAAACACAAAGCCAAAGTTGATTATTTTATTAAGAAGTTTGAGTGTTTATATGATTTAGGAAATCAAACCCAAAACCAATGAGATAAAATAGAGTTGAAATTAAGTAAAAATTCATCAATATAGATGAAAAAGGCTCAATCAAAGGGATGTCAAACATTCCTTGTCAAAATGGATGAAATTGGGGAAGCTAAGGAACCTTTTTAGAAGACTATCCTTTTTTAAAATAGTTTCAAGATGTTTTTATAGATGAATTACTAGGTATACATCTCAAAATGTAATTTTATTTCACCACTGATATCATTCTAGGGTTAGAACAACAATCCAAGGCTCGCTACAAGATGAAAACAACTGAGTTAATTGAGTTAAAGGCCCAACTTTAGGAGATGTTGGCTACAGGGTTGATTCAACCAAGTTTTTAACCATGGGGTGCACCTATAGTATTTTTCAACAATTAGGACATAACCTTTAATATATTCATTGGCTAATAAAAGCTTAACAAGGAAACAATAAATAATATGTATCCTTTACCTCACATAAATTATCTTTTTATCAAATGCATGGAGAAATAATCTTTTCAAATATTGATATTCATGTCTGACACCATCAATTGATAATTATAGAGGAAAATATTCCAAAAACAACTTTATAGACTCATTATGGGAATTATGAGTTCATATTACTTCCTTTTAGAATGAAAAATGCACCAAAAACATTCATGAACCTCATGAATATTATGTTAAAAATTACCTTGATCTATTTGTGAGTCTTTCTTGATGATAATCTCATCTATTCCAAAAGTGAATAAGAGCATGCTAAACATTTACATTTAGTATTATGGTGGTTGTGGAAACATAAACTCTATGGGAAGTTTTCCAAGTGTGTTTTATTTCAAATAAGAGTACAATAATTGGGACACATTATCTCTATAGAAGGAATTTTAGTGGATCCAAGTAAGATTAGATCTATTATGGAGTGGTTAACACCCAAAAATGTGCATGAGGTGTGTATTTTCATAGGTGTATTAGGTTATTATATGAATTTTGTGCCAAATTTATATAATAAATATAATCCAATCACCTCTTATTAATGGAAAGAGAAACATTTTATTTGGTCTAATAAGTGTGGAAAAGCCTCTCAAGTTCTGAAAAAGAGGCTTAATTTGACACTTGTGTTATATCCCAATCCAAATGGTCATTTTGAAGTTATAATAAATGCATCATGATATTATTTAGGAGTAATTATTATGCAAGATGGTTCAATTATATCCTATTCATCGATGAAATTGAAACCTTGTTGGGAAAATTATGCTCCTCATGACCTATAAATAGATGTCATAGTTCATGATTTACATGTTTGGAGGCATTATTTATTGATAAATAATTTTGAGATTAAAATTGATAACTTAGGACTCAAGTATATATTTACCCAACATAACCTTATGCTTGTCAAAAGTGGTGGTTAGATTTTCTTATTATTGGTAAAAGTTAGGATTTTTTGGATTAGGAGCCTAACCCTGTACATGAAACCACAAAAGGAAAAGGACCCAATAGACCAAATATAACCATGGGGTATAAAAAAATCCCATAGGATAAAAAAGACAAAAACTAAAAATTAGTAGAAAAATGGCACAAAAATAGCTAATCTTTCTAGTTACCAAAAACCTCCTAATTTTTAGTCATAGCCTTTAGATCTTTGTCAAGGTTTAAGAGATGATTATGGACTTACACTTTTTCCTTCTTATACCCAATACATTTATACTTCTTACTAATCAATGCCTCATAATTATTCATTATATCACTTAGTAATCCTTTGAGAGATTCAATACCTATAATATTTTTGTTCATTACATCTTTACCTACCCCTACTAGAAGCTTTATGTTGTCTTTCTAATCTGTTTTCTCCTATTCAAGGGTATCCACCTTATCTGTTCACATTTTCAACTAAGAGTTTATAGCCAATAAATCATCCTTACATTTGAGAATATTTACTTCATGTTTTAACCTTTTTACTTGAACTCTAAGGGTTAAGTGGTCTCTAAATAACTATCTTATGAATGCCTTTAGAAGTTTGAACTCTTATCTCATTTTGTCCTCATTATTTTGATATCTAAGAAAATCCCCAAAAATATCAAATTCAACATTTAGATTTTTTGAAGTAGGCACTTCTAATGGGGGACCCATTTTCCATTTTTTCTTAGATTCTTCAGTAAAAGTCTCTTCCTTAGGTTTCTTATCTTTTAAGGAGAAGATGAAAAATTTAATTTTAAGGAGGTGAAGACCCTCTACTATTCCCTCAGTCTCATACTCGATAATTTCCATGGGATAATCAAGAGTTGTAACTTCATAGTTAGGGGGATCCTCTTTGCCTAAACCAAATTTCAAAGGAATGTATTTTCTCTTTATCTTGCATTTGATATGATTAGCCTCCTAGGTGGGTTAGACCTAGCTTGATTGGGTTCTCTTATTTTTAGTTTTTTTATAAATATAGACCTCCTTTTCTTCCATTAAAATAATGTAAACACTTTTTTCCTACAATTTACTCTATTTTTTATTAGGCTTAGGTCTTCTTCCCGAAGTGAAATAGTTCATACCCATGTTAACCCCTTTAAAATATTTATAGACTAGTAAAATCATGGCTTGGTGAAGAGATCATGATTTTTTTTCCCCTTTTAACTTCTAGAACAAAAATTTCAAGGGAGTGGAGAAATTAGAAGGGGATACTAATGGGCATATCACATATAAAGTAGTTAATAAATATGAAGAGAGATAGATAAACTCCCTTATGTCTTCCCTTGAAAGTGATGTAGAGCATGATTTTATTGGCCACATTTTTGTATGGATATGGTAGGATTATCCAATTGAACCCATTATGTATGGGAGTGGGTTCCTCTCTATCTTGTAGGAATTTATTTTTCTTCTCTTGGTAATTTCTTTCAATCTTGAAGATGATGGTGACTTCCATCTTTAACCCTATGATTAGAGAAATTAGATCCTCTATAATTTAAATTTTATTCCCATTAATTTTAATTATCCTACTATTCCATACTTTAATAAACATTTATAACACATGTTCATTGTATCCTTC